>BQNB010014694.1:0-74618 GCA_026074375.1 Tanacetum coccineum | reverse complement strand
ATATATATATATATATATATATATATATATATATATATATATATATATATATATATATATATATATATATATAGCAAGAATATGAAATTTAAATAAAATAACAAATGTGGAATAAAGATTACTTCGACTCTAAAATAAAAACCTAAGAAGTAATCCAAACGTTTCTTTTGTTTAATTTAACTAAACCTAGAGTGTCGAAAAGTATATATCAAATTATATATTTTGACAACTCATATAAGTTCATCAAGAGTTTCTATACCTAACAAAAGTGGAGTAATAATTATTTCGACTCTAGACTAAAATCCTAAGAAACAATCCAAACACTCCTCATTTAGGAAAATTTAGTGTCGAGAAATATATGATGAATTATGTGCCTTGACGATTAGTATGAGTTCATCATACGGTTGTATACGTAATAAAAAGTGGAGTTAAGATTATTCCGACTCAAGACTAAAATCCTAGGAGATAATCCAAACGCTCCTTTATTTAGTAGAACTTGACCAAAGATGTCAAAAAATATATATTGGCTTATATATGTTTTGGGAATAGGTAAGAGTTCATTTTTGGAATTTGTAAAGCGTTTTTGGCATATATCAACAATGTATGAAAGAATGTTTTGAAATTTCCGAGTTAAAAGAATTCGACATTATATATACTTTTATGTAAAATTTTGACCAAAAAAATATTTCTTGATTCAACCTATTGCAAATTTTGAATTCCTACTACTACGGGAATCATGATAGTTATGGATTGCTTAATCCTAATCATAAAAAAATTGAAAATTCCCAATTTTGATTATGAACAAATTCGGACGAAATTGAAAGAGAAAAAGATAGAAAAACTTACAAAAATTGTTGTTAATCAAGTTGTTGGTGTTTGCCTCTTGCGAAATTAGATTGATTATGAGTTTGGAGATTGAATTTTGGTGGTTTGGTGTGTGTGTGTTTTCGTCACAACAGTAGCAGAAAAGAGGGAAGAACGAAAATGGGTTGTTTGGCTGTGAATTTTGACTGTAGGGAGTGTTTGGCAAGAGTTTAAATGGCCGGCCCCCTTATCGATAAGGGGGCCACCCTTATTAACATGGCCGGTCCCCTTAGTGATAAGGGGGCCGCCCATCTGACGACCAACTTTCTTGATTTTTCGATTTTGACAAGTTTTAATTACTTCGTAGATAAAAATTTGACATAAGAAAAAAACAATACTATTATTTCTAGATTATTTTGATGAATTAGTGACATTTTAATTATCCCTTTACTAATTAAAAATGATTTAGTTAGTTCGGACGAAGTTGAAGATGATTTCGAGATAATCATGACGAGTTTGATTAACCTTTCGTTAATTTATCATTTTAATTATTTCGGATAAAATAATCAAACTGTCATGATTTTGAGTCAAGAGTTGATTTATCAAAGTTTGAATGACGTTTTAATCAACTTGTTGTCAATTAAAAGTACTTTGATTATTTCGGATGAAACAATCAACTTGTCAGGATTTAAAGTCGATAGATGGTTTTTAAGTTTCGACGAGCAAGTGACGTTTTAATTAACTTTTCGTTAATTAAAGATTCTTTAGTTGTTTTGAAAGAAAATAGTCCAACAACTAATGTTTGATAGATTTAGAGAAAATGTCAGAGGTGTTATCTTTCGACGATACATTAATGACGAATGTATTTCCTTATTGTATATTCTTGCGACGAGAGTAGTAACGTAATTCAGAGTGGGAGATAAACGGGGTTTACGCTTGATTAGATGGCTCATTAGTTGTTCGAACATTATAGGAATGCTGTTGAAGCGAATGTCGTAGATGGTGGGAGTTTGTTTCATCCATAATGTTTGTTGTTATGCCTTTCTGGCGCTTACATAATCGGCTTCGGTAGTGGTTATAGCAAGAGCGATTTGCTTCTTCGAAAACCGAGATATTACACAACATCCCATAAACATACAAACACCGCTAGTGCTTTTTCGGTCCACACAATCTCTCGCATAATCAAAGTTGACATATACTACAGTTTCTATGTCGGACTTCTTAGGATATTGCAATCCCAAGTGCGTAGTGCCTGTTGTGTATCGGATGATACAATAAACCGCTTCAATATGAGAGGTTCTTGGGAACCTCCTAGAAACGTGCACAAAGGAAAACACAAAACATGATATCGAGCCTACTTTCCGTATAATAAATTGCTTATCATATTTCTATATTTACTATTATCCACCGACTCACCTTCTTCATTTTCTGTGAGTTTAATACATGTGGACATAGAAATTTTCCTCTTTGTAAAACAATATGTTGTGGATTATAATCTAGCTACGGGTGCATAGAATTTGTCGTAATTAATTTCTCCTTTTTGATTATAATCATAGGCAACTAATCTAATTCTTATTTTTAGTTACGATATCATTTAGTCAAGCATATTTTATTTTCAAGTACTTATTTTGCTATCACGTTTGATAAGTATTACTTGAAACATATTATCACATACTTAACCAACACTTAACACACTAGGTTTTAAATACTCTACGTGCTTAAACAATTTTAATAAAGAGAGGTCATACCTTTGCCAAAGATATATCCGCTTGAATTTCTTACGAGAATAGCATTGCCTCCATTATATGCTTTGTATGTAGACAATATCTCATTAGACGCTTGAGCTACAAGACATGTTTCATCTTTAGTCTTTTCTTCCTCATCTTCCCTACTATCACTCCATGTTCCTCCGACAAAAGCCCTTTGGTTTTTGCTTCTTGGTGGCTTTGGGCATTCTCTGATGAGGTGATTTAGATCTTCGCATCTAAAATATTTTCTTTCGCTTTTACCATTTTTGTCATCTTTAATTGTTTGGAACAACTTTATTTCATCGTGTGATTGTCTTACAAACCATCCTCGTCTTTTGAAAAACTTCTTGAAGTCTCTTACGGCCATAGCATACTCTTCGTCTTCATTATCAAAGGTCGAGCTTTCTTCATCACTAGATTCCTTTTTAGCCTTCAAAGCGAGAGATCTACTTTGTTCTCTTTTGCCTTTGACCATTTCAGAATCTTTCTTTATTATCACTTCATATACTTCAAGTTGCCGATAAATTCGTCGAGTGATAGTGATGTCAAATCCTTCGACTCTTCAATAGCCGTGACTTTTGCGCGCCATTTACGATGAAGTGCCCTCAGAAATTTCCTAACATAGTTCTTGCTAGAAAAACCTTCATCAAGTGCTTTTAGACTAGTAATAATAGTATTAAATCTAGCAAAAGCATTATCTATCGATTCCTCTTCCGGAATCGTAAATTGTTCATATTATTGAACAAGAAGATCTATTTTGTAATCCTTGACTTGACTATTACCTTGGTGAGTAATTAATAAAGTATCACAAATTTCTTTTGCGGTTTTGCACATAAAAATTCTTTCGTATTCTTTGCGTGGCAAAGCATTATAAATTACCATTTTATCTTCATTATTTTTAGCGAGTTTCTTTTTAAGATCGTCGCTTTGTTTGTCAAATGGTACAATTTCATCCCTTTTAGTTTCGAGATTATTTTAATGGAAGGAAAATCACCATAGAAAATGACATGCCAAAAATCTAGATATTTTGATTTCACATAAGTTTCGAATCTATTTTTCCAATAAATAAATCCATCACTTTCAAATAGTGGTGGTCTTTGCATAGATAGCCCTTCTAAATATTTTTTCGATTTCATAGAGCAATTCAAGTTTTAAAATACAGTTTATTTTAAAAATCTTGTTTGATGTGGCTTCTGATACCAATTGTGGAAACTTGAAGGGGGGTTGAATAGTTTGTCGCTTTCAAAATTAATGTGACATTTGTATATAAAAAGTTAGATTCGATTTTATGTGATCTCAATGTACATACAATATGAACAATCTAGTTAAGTAAATAAATGACAATAAGTAATAATGTAAATTTGTAAGACAAGAGATAAGAGTTAGAAAGATCAAACCACAACAAACGGATTTATAGTGGCTCGGTAACGAAGCTCCTCTTCGCCCTACTCCACTCCTCGAATACCCAACTTGAGAGTTCTCTTCACTACGTCAACAAACTCCCTTTAGGCGGAGAAAACCGTACACAAGTGGCTTACACATATTTTCTACACTAAGCCAAATGTCGAGTCCTAATCTTAGCTAGAACCAATCTATCACACGCTTGTATTTTGAGGCCTAAAATACTAACCACACTAACAAGATATCACTTCACCTAAACACTATCACGATCAACCCGATCTAACTATTACACATAATCACACGAGATATAAATGAATTACAAGATGTACCACAATCGTAACTACGTTGCTTGAACACCAACTAAGCTATAATACTTCTTGACTTGATGATAAGAAGTATTCTTCTCTTGCACTTGAGGATCTAAGCTTGAATCACTTGAAAACAAAAGCTTAAGATTAAATGATCAAAGGATTGTAGGAGATGTATAAACTGGTTTAGAACATAAAGAAAGTGGGTGCAAAAGGTGAGAAATCTGTGGGAAACAGTCCACTATTTGTAGGCAAAGCTAGGAGCGTTTTTAGCTGGCCGACCCCCGTAGCTCTATGATCGCCCCCCTTATCACTAATGGGGTCGCCCATAAAAGGACGCTCCCATTTTTGTCTTTTCCATTATGGATGGTGTTCCTGATTAGTTTATTCACTATTTTATTTTATCTTGGTGGAAAAATTTGAATTCAAAATATTTATTTTGAATAAAAAATTTCTTGTAAATACCAAAAATGTTTTGTATAAGTTTTAAAAATGTTTGTTACCTTTTATAAAAATATAAGGTTTAGAAAAAATATATTCTTTTGATCACAAATAAATTAAGCATTTATTTATTCATACATTTAAGTGATTAATTTTCGAAATGAAAATTTATGACTAATTACTTGTTTACATTTAATTTTACATAGAGCGTTTTTACATTTTGTGGATTATCTAAAATGTAGTGGAAGTCGAAAAAATATCAATAAACGTTTTTTAGGATTATCTCTATCAACAATATGCCAAAGGAATATTCCTTAGCTTGGAGATGAAGTGTGGATGTTGTGAGAGGGAGAATTGAAATTCAAATTCAATTAGCACATGTGAGATAAGGATGAGATGGTATGAGTTAGCATGATGTGATGGTGTGATGTGATAGAATGAAGCCAATGGCTTGTGATTTAAATTTGAAATGTTGGAGATAAGGATAAGGTTGAAGTGTAGTGAGTTGGCAATGAGTTGGAGTAAGTTGAAGTGAGTTGGAGTGAGTTGGATTGGATGGGATGTTTGATGTGATAGAAGGGAGCATAACATTTGAGATTTGAATTTCAAATGTTAGGAAGGGTGAGTTGGAAAAGTGTGTAGGAGAATGTTGGTCCCTTGGAATATGATATAAGGTTTATCAAATTAAACTAATCAGATTCCATGGCAACGAAGTGAGTTTTAAACAGATATATATGAAGAATATAGAGAACAAGTTTAAAACACACAGAAGTACTTTTCAACGTATAGGTTCTTATTAGAATCAAATAAAGAATCTATGACACACCTTGCTTGCGGAATAACAAGGTGGTTGAATGACAATTGGGATGTTATATCCTTCGAACTTATTCTCTAACCAAAGTTATGAAAAATAAGAAAACAAACTATTAGACTAGAACTGAAGCTTCAGCTTCAGCAGTTTCTGTTCAGTTTGTTTGAGAGATAAATGAACTCTTCAATATGTTTCACATTAATTAGAAGAGATAACATTTACTCTGGGAATCATTTTCCTTTTATAGGCCAAGGGATTAGGCTTTACAAGTTAACCTAGTATGCGTGTCATGCATCCAATGGGTGGTTGAGATACCATTTTATGTAGACATGCTCTAAAGTACCAAGTACAGTCCTTTAAGGAAAGTTGTTGTACTTCTATACCAACTTTAGAAGCACCTTTTCCCAAGGAGATTGCTTTATTCCTTTTGACATAAAGTAATCTGTTTCCCGCCTTGTAAACCTTCTAGAAGTGAATACAAGCAACTTCAACTTCTGTTAAGGAGATAGACCTAACGCTCAACTTAGAATTGTCAACCAAGCTGAACCTGAAGCTCTTTCCAAATACAATCTTCATTTTTTACCGTTTGCAATGAAACTGAACTGAGGTGAAGATACTTCCCAATCATTCTAAGGACCTGAGAGCCTGACGCTAAAAGAAACTTTAGCACTCAATACGAAAGAACTTCAGCTTGACCGTAATAAAGTAGGGGATTTTTATGTCTAAATCTACTGAAAGACGTAACAAGGGGGGCTCAGGAACAAAACCAACAATCTCCCTATATTTTATTATACACTAATAGCCTAAGTTAAAATCAGTTTGTAAAGTGAGTAAAACAACTTCTTCTTACACAACTGATATAAATTAAACAACATAAACTGAGAATCACTTCTATTAACTTTCATTATATTACAATTACAAAAGATAAAGTCAATACAAAAGATTATAACATTTGATGTTCTTGTTGCTCAATGAACCTCTTCTTCAAGCTGGAACTAATGCTTGTATTTCATTGTGACCTGGAATGGTTTTGTTAAGTCACAGTTCTTTTCCTTTTTCTTGTTAGCTAAATCATATAGCTCTTTATGAGAGGTCTTGTTCTTTAAGGTTTGGTTGAAGTCAATCATTAGTTCTTTTCCAGTTTGATCAAGATATTCATTCTTTTCTTTATTATAACCCATAGATGGTTTTTCATCCTTTTTCATTTTCTATCACGACAAGTTGTACTACCCTCTCTCCATTCATCAGCCAGATATAAGGTCACCGACTTTAAAATTTGAAATGACTTCAATGTCCCATCTTCCACTATATAGCATCCATTGAGATAGTGCCCTTTGTATAGAACATATAGTTTGTGATCTGAAGCTTTTTCTTCTTTTCCAGCATCTTTGTCATTGTATTTATCATAAAGTAACTTAATTGTTGTAGTATTGTGTCACAATATCTTGCCCAAAGATCAAACAAATAACATCGTACATGTTTGGTTCAACAAATTTTGAAGTTGGATTGGTGTTCTTCTCCCCCTCAGCAGGTGAAGCAGTTGCTTGGCCTGCTGAACAAACATCCTTGGTTGTAGCCCCTGATGTGTGTTCCACCACTGTGGAAAATCTGTTCAAGGTTTCAGTCACCTTGTTCAATATACTTGGAAGAGAATCCAAAGTCTGTAGCTTTTTCTAAATGAAGAAATTTGACTTGGAAATCAAGAAACTCTGTTGGAAGTTCCATTGAATATTCTACATTTCAGCAACCTGGGAGGTAAGTCTGGAGATAGTGGAAGTGAAGGTATCTAGTTTTGTTGGGATCTCTTTTAAGTCCTAAGTAGCTCAAGTTCCTTGTCTCTAACATGCTCTTTTATGCTCTTTATGTTCTAGATAAATTCAGTACATTTTGAGGGTAGCACTTTTTAGTTTAGGTATGGTAATCAGCTAGCAAAGTCATGTAAGGCCCTAAAGGAGTTTGGGATAATATTAGGTTTCAAAAAGGATATCAGAAGTTCAGTAAGCTGGTTGATATCTGGGTACGGGGGCCTAACTTTTAGTGAAGCAACTTCTTCTTTAGCTTTTGCCTTTTGTTGTTCCAGCTTCTCCTTCTGAGACTAAAGTAAGTGAACCTGAGCCATTAACTCTTGAATTTAAGCTGATTTAGGAGATCAAGAAAAGGAACTAAAGTACTTTGGGTATATCATGAGAGTAAAGCATAGTGTCTTCATCTTTTTGCAGTTTCCTCCACTTCATCTTCTCATCTGAAACAATGATATGCTCATCTTGTGGGGAGTCAGGAGTGAAGAAGGCAGATCTTGTGTCTTTTAAGAGATCTGATAAGTCTCATCTTTAATTTACTTTGAGATGACCTTATGCGCTCTGGACTTCTATTTAATAACCTGAATTCATGTGGGCAGTTTTTAACCCATCTCTAGCAGATTTGGTTTGATCTACAAGAACACTTGGATTAGTCCCTGCAAATATGTGATCAATGTAATAGTTTTTGGTGATCATTCCATCGTACCTTGTTTAAAGGTATGAAATCATTAAGAGCAGATGTTCCAGGATCAGCTTCAGCTATGGAATCTGATGAAGCATCACATCCTGATGCAGACTCAGAGTGAAAATGAAAGAAGCTGAATAAACAGTTTCAATAATAAGAAATGCAGACATACCACTACTGACGAGTGGTTGATCCATCTTTACTTGTTGGCCCCTAAAGGATGTTGGACCACCCAACTACTTGTTGTGTGCTCTTTATGCCATTGTCACCAACCACAGTGTGGAGGTAAAAGAAGTATCGAAATAGATTAGATGGAATGGCATTGGGCTTTTTGTCCTTGGCCGAAACTAAACTGAGTTGACGAGAAGAGAGCTATGAGATGTGCTAGTTCTAGATTTGTGGATGCCGAGCGCTTCTGGACTTCAGATGTGTGTGAGAGAGATGTGAAGCATGCGTGAGAGATTTTCCTTCTGACAGTCCCACTTTTTAGCTCAAGCCTTTTTGCCTTGGGGAACCTCCTTTCGTTTTGAATGAAGGTTTTTTGAGCTTTGGAGTCCTATAAGCACATCTAAATTACATATGGCCTTCCATAGGTCATAATAGGGAGGCTTTTATTTTAGTATTGGCTTCACAATGCCTAATTGTGAACACTAAGACTTGGAGTGGGGTTATATGGTGAGCTCTCATTGTCATATTTTAGGCATCATGATTCTAGTAGAAGGGATAAAATAAACCTAGGATAGTGAAAAACGTTTTCCCTAGTTTTCTTATTTATCATGGTAAATTATATCCTCCTATATTTAAGCTTAGGCAATAAACTACCTTTAACCCTATTGTCCCAAAAATATAAGATGGTGCATCCTTGTTGGATATTGATCCAGGACACCTGTTTTTCCCACCTAAACACTGGAATGATTTGACACATCATGTAGCCTCTAACATATAGGAAGAGAACTCTTTTTGAGAGTTCCTTTCTTGCCCCAATCTCCCCACAAATAACCTATTTTGCAAACATGGTCTCACTGTTGCTATGAAGGGTGAGGGAACATACATACTGTGAGTTAAGGTAAGTAATGAGGCCCTAAGATTATATTCTAAAGTGCTGATTCCTATAACTCCTCAATTCCACCTTTTAGAGTAAATAACCCTAAATCTTCGAATCACTAAGTCTTTATGTGTACCAAAAATTCATACAATACTCTTTTAATGAGTTGGGGACCATGTTAAATGCTTCTTTATAGACAACTATTTGGAAATGAAGTTTGACAGAATCTTAAAGTTTGGAATTTGAGTGTAAAGGCAGATAGTAAGGGAACTTCACGTTGTGTGAATAAATTCATCAATGGGAACTCAACCTAACAACAGGTAAAAAGATTTGGCTTTTGGTTTTGTCAAGATGGACAAGTCTTCTTTAGGTAGTGATTTCATGGGTGGGAGTGAGAGGGGTTTTGTGAGGATGATTTTATCATTAGGGTTTTGAAGATTTGATCTGGTTTGAGGTGTTTGTTTCGTTTGTTCTAGATGAATTTGTGAGAATGAATTGTTGATCGGTTTGTTTGATTTATATGATTGATGAAAGATTAAAAAATTTTTGGCTTTGGAGAAATTATGATTATCATTCGAGGTTATAAAGTTATGAGAATGTTTAAGATTTGTTTTCAACATGTGTGCTAAACTTTATATTTAATGAAAGTCAGCAAAGCATGCATCTCACACATATAACAGTGAACAACTGTCCCTATCAACCTGGCAAAAGTAGGTGAGAGAAAGATGTGATGAGGTCGTTCTAACTTTTTGACATACACGTCTAATATACTTTAAATAAAACAACTTCTTGAAAGGAAATTATTTTGATAAAGATAATATTACTTTTGAAAAACACATTTGTTTTAGAGTTGACCTTGAGATTGATGTTTGAAAAAGCTAAACTAGGTTCAGGTTTTGGTGTTATGTCATGCTGAAATGATTATTGTAATCTTTATCTTCATCAATCTTCCAGTGAAGGCGAAAAAACCACAAATGCTCATGCAAATCCAAAAAGCCCAAATCCTTTTCTTACCTGCTAGTTAGGTTGATTCCCCTTTGATGAAATTAAATTCACGCACCAACAATGAAGTTTCCCTACTATATGCCTTACACTCAAATTCCAAACTTTAAGATTCTGTGAAACTTCATTTCCAAATGTTGTCTAAAAGAAGCATTTACAAGGGCCCCAACTCAATACAAAGAGTACTTGTATGAATTTTGGTACACTATAAAGACCTTAGATGATTCTAAGATTTAGGTATTTACTCCTAAAGGTGGAATTAGAGGAGATATAGGAATCAACACCTTTAGAAATGCTCTTAGGGCTCATTACCTACCTAACTCAAGTATGTATGTTCCCTCACCCTTCATAACAACAGTGAGACCATGGTTTGCAACAATAGGTTATAGTGGGGAGATTGGGGCAAAAGGAACTCTCAAAAAGAGTTTTCTTCCTATTATGTAGAGGCTACTGATGAGTCAAATATTCATTTTTAGGTGTAAAACAGGTGTCCTGGATCAAATATCCAACAAGGATGCCACCATCTTATATTGTTTGGACAATAGGGTAAAGGTAGATTATGCTAAGCTAATATAGGAGGATATAATTTACAAGATAAATAAGAAAACTAGGGAAAACGTTTTTCCCTATCCTAGGTTTATATCCCTTCTACTAGAAATCATGATGCCTAAATATGACAATGAAGAGCTCACCATAAACCCCACTCAAGTCTTTAGTGTTTCACAATTAGGCATTGAAGCCAAACTAAACTAAAAGACCTCCCTTTACTGACCATATGAAGCCTATGTAATTTAAGAGCGCCTTTAGACTCCAAAGCTCCAAAAACTTCCTCACAAACTGAGAAGGTTCCCTAAGGCAAAAATCCTGGAGCTAAAAGTGGACTCAGAAGAAAACAATATTCAAAACACACATCTGAGTCCAAGACTGAGGCATCCAAATCTAAAACTGGCCAATCAGATAAAGAAACTCAGTCCAGTTGGGCCAAGGACAAAAGCCCAAGCCATCCTTCACCTTCCACACCAGTGGTTGATGAAATGCATAAAGAGGCACAACAAGTAGCTGGTGGCCCAACATCTTTAGGGGCCACCAGTGAAGAAGGAGCCCACCCTCAGCTCAGTAGTGGTATGTCTGCATTTATTCTTATTAAACTTGTTTATTCAGCTTTTTTCATTTTCACTCTAAGTCTGCATCAGGATGTGATGCTTCAGCAGATTCCACAACTAAAGCTGATCTTGGAACATCTACTCCTAATGATTTCATACCTTCATAACATGGTATGGATGAAGGAACCAAAAACTATTCATTTTATCACATATTTGCAGGGACTAATCCAAGTGTTCTTGTAGATCAAACCAAATCTGCTAGAGATGGGTTAAAAACTGCCCACACTAAATCAGGTACAAATAAAGAGTCCAGAGCTGATGAAATTTCAAAGAAAATAAAGATGGGGGACTTATCAAATCTCATGAAAGACACAAGATATGCCTTCTTCACTCCTGACTCCCCACAAGCTAAGCCTATCATTGTTTCAGATGAAAGTTAAGAGAAGGAAATTGAAAAATATGAAGACACTCATGCTACCTCTCATGATATACCCAAAGATACTTTAGTTCCTCATCCTGCATCTCCTAACCACTTCAAATTCAAGAGTTAATGGCTCAAGTCACTTACATAGTCTCAAAGAGAAGAGGTACAACAAAAGGCAAAAGCTAAAGAAGAATTGCTTCACGTAAAAAGTCAGGCCCCGTACCCATATATCACCAGCTTACTAACCTTCTGATATCCTTTTTGAAACCTAAATTATCCAAACTCTTAGCCTTACATGACTTTGCTAGCTGCTTACCAACTAAACTAAAAGAGCTCCCCTCAAAATTTACTGAATTATCTAGAAACATTAAAGAGCTAAAGAAGCATGTTAGAGACAAGGAACTTGAGCTACTTAGGACTTAAAAGAGATCCCAACAAAACTAGATACCTTCACTTCCACTATCTCCAGACTTACCTCCCAGGTTGCTGAATTGTAGAATATTCAATGGGAACTTCCAACATAGTTTCTTGATTTACCAAGTCAAATTTCTTCAGTTCAGAAAAAGCTACAGACTTTAGATTCTCTTCCAAGTATATTGAACAAGGTGACTGAAACCTTGAACAGATTTTCCACAGTGGTGGAACACAACCAAGGATGTTTCTTCAGCAGGCCAAGCAACTGCTTCACCTGCTGAGGGGGAGAAGAACACCAATCCAGCTATAAAGGATGTTGAACCAAACCTTTACGATGAACTTGTTGATCTCTTGTGCATAGATGTTGTGACATAGTACTACAACAAGAAGTTACTTTATGATAAATATTGTGACAAGATGCTAAAAAGAAGAAAAAGCTCCAAGATCACAAACTATGATGTTCTCATACAAAAGGGCCCTATCTCACTAAAAGTATATAGGGAAGATAGGACAATTGAAGTCATTTCAAATTTTAAAGTCAGTGATCTACATCTGGCTGAATGGAGAGAGGTAGTACAAGCTTGTCCTGATAGAAAAGAAAAAGGATGGAAACCATCTATGGGTTAATAAAAACAAGAATGGAATATCTTGATCAAACTAAAAAAGAACTAAAGATTGACTTCAAAAAACCTCTCAAAGAACAAGATCCTCTGAATGAGCTAAATGATTTAGCTAACAAGAAAAGGAAAAGAACTGGTGACTCAACAGACCATTCCAGGTCAACAAAGAAACACAAGTCACCAGTTCAGCATAAAGAAGAGGTTCATTGAGCAACAAGAACATCAAATGTTATAATCTTTTGTATTGAATTTATCTTTTGTAATTATAATATAATGAAAGTTAATAGAAGTGATTCTTAGTTATGTTGTTTAATTTATATCAGTTGTGTAAGAAGAAGTTGTTTTTGCTAACTTACAATTGATTTTAACTTAGGCTATTTATATATTCAAATAGGCAGAGATTGTTGGGTTCAGTTCCTGAGCCCTTCAGTCTTTTAGTAGATTTAAACATAAAATCCCCTAAGTGTTACTCAAGCCGAAGTCGTTCAGTTTGAATCGCTAAAGTTTCTTCAGCGTCAACTCTTCAGGTCCTTAAAAGATTGGGAAGTATCTTCACTTCAGTTTATGCAGCGGTACAGAAACTGAAGAAGGTCTTTGGAAAGAGCTTCAGTTAAGCTTGGTTGACAATTCCAAGTTGGGCGTAGTCTATCTCCTTAACAGAAGTTAAAACGTGTTGTTTCACTTCTAGAAGGTTTACAAGGCGGGAAAAGATTGCTTTATGTCAAAAAGAATAAAGCAATCTCCTTGGAAAAGACTAATTCTAAAGTTGGTATAGAAGTACAATAACTTTTCCTTAAAGGACTGTACCTGGTACTTTAGAGCACGTATGCATTAAATGGTATCTCAACCACCCATTGGATGCATGACATGCATACTAGGTTAACTTGTAAACCCTGATCCCTTTACCTATTATAGGAAAGGAATTCCCTGAGTAAAAGTTTATTTCTCCATTACTGGAATACATAATTGAAGAGTTTCATTTATCTCTCAAACAAACTGAACGAGTACTACTGAAAGCTGAAGATTCATTTTAGTCATAAGTAGTTATTTGTTTTCTTACTTCTCTAACTTTGTGTTAAGATTAATGTCGAAGGAGATAAAACCCCCAATTTACATTCAACCCACCTTGTTATTCTGCGAAAGGTGTGTCCACAATGACTTTATTTGATTCTAATAAGAACCTATACGTTGAAAAGTACTTCTGTGTGTTTTAAACTTGTTCTTTATATTCTTCATATATATTTGTTTAAAACTTACTTTGTTGTCATGGAATGTGATTAGTTTAATTTGATAAACCTTTATAATCAATTCCCAATGATCCAACAAGTGGTAACCCAATCGCAAAGATCTACACTATCTATTTATACATTATCTGATTTACACAATCATACAAGATAATCAAAAAAGTTTTGGATCTAGAATAAGAAGAGGAGAAAATCGCTAATCTATAACATTTTCGTTTTCTTGGCGAATACAGTGTTCTTCCTCTTCACTTGATGAAAGTATAAAAGATGTGATTGGAATCACTTAAAACAAAAAGACAATGTTAGTGATCAAGAGATTTAGTGAGAGAAAGAAGGTTTTTAGAGAGAGAAATATAACTAAAAAATTCATGCAAAGAGGTGTGGTTCTTCTGCTGAGGATAGTGTAGTATCTATAGCCAAGAAATCTCAACGTCTCCTGGTGGCTATCCCGGTGGTCCTAGATATATCTGGGGGCCGCCCAGCCTATTGGGAGCCCGCCACTAGACTGACACTCTTATTTTTGTCTTTTAGTGGAGAAGGTTAAATCTGGTGTAGAAGCTTCCATTTTGGAGGGAAAACCAGATTTGAATTTTTATATTTAAATAAAACATTTTTTTATTTAAAAATTATTTTGTATATTTTTATTTTTGTAAAAATACTTTTGTAGTAATGTAATGTTTAAGAAACATTAATTTCTTGATCACTAATCATGTTTAATTATACATACCTTAAGTGATTTACGTAAAAATAAAAGTTTACGATTAATAACATGTAAACGTTTATTTTTATCGTAAACGTTTTTACATTTTGTCGAAAAATATAAATACCGTTTTTAAACATTATTTGTATTAACAGTTCTAGCGGTTCAACGTTCGTCAGAAATGTAACACCTGCTAAAACTTGGATCCATTGAATTGACACAGTTTGTACGACAACGAACGTAGAAAACAACAATAAAAAATTGCGGTTAAAATTGATAGAAACAAATTATAACAACAATTTTACTACCTCTCCTTAAAGGTAAGAAATTAAATCAATTTATAAGAGATATTTGAAAACAACCCACGACATATATGCAACATGAACCATATTCAAACGTTATCACGATATGCACATTTTCTATAAAACTTGAGGACAATAATACATATAATGATAAAGCTGAAATAATATCGAAACGAGCTTACCCGTGCATGTACCAGTTTATAAACATGTTGTATCCTTAGCAACACCGACCATAACCAAAAGAAGCCACCTAAAACATTGTTCATTTTATATTCAGAATACGCATGTTATTTAAAATGGACATACTAAGATTGGATTAAGGAGGATGAGAAAAATTGATACAAAGGTTATCCAATAAATGGCAAAAGTTAATTGTTCAACACAAAGAAGCTCAAGTAATGGCTCCTTCATGCCATGACCTTACAACACATTTCTCTCACACCCATTTCCTCAAAAGTATTATAGGAAAAAAATTTACCCCGCGCGCTACCAAGACTAGCGCGACTACAAAATTAACCGTCCCTCACTAGGAGTAACCACATCAATGCGTTCTCGCGGCGCACGCCCTGGACCGGAGCCAGAAGTAAATAACTATGCCATGAGAACGACGGGCCACAACAGCCGCGGATATTGTTTCCTCCCATTCTCCTTATACCACTAGTAGCATGAAAACTTGTAATTGAAATGATTACGTGCAACCAAACAACGAAATTTACAACTCGCCTACATAGAAATGTCAAAGGGTCACACTAGTGGGACTTAACATAACAATGCAAGAGAAAATAAGAAAAGAGTTATGAAATGAAATCAGATAGAAGAAGAAATAAAAATACGACGTTATTTTCATTGAGGGACTAAACGGTAATGACCCAAAGTCTAATATTTATCCTAGATAAATATTAGAGGGTAATAAACGACAAAAGACCAAACAAACAAACCCCTAGATGTGATATTTTTCAATCAGTCCAAGTACATCAAGGAGATGTTTAAGAAGTTCGGGATGAAAGATTCTAAACCAACCAAGACGCCGATGTCAACGGAGATCAAGCTAACCAAGGACAATGAAACCAAATCCGTAGATAGAACTAAATATTTAGGTATGATTGGTAGTTTACTTTATTTAACTGCATGTAGGCCTAATATTATGTTTAATGTTTGCTTATGTGCCCGTTTACATGAAAACCCTAAAACAACCCACTTAGAAGTCATTAAACGTATATTTAGAAATATTATAGGTACAACCCACTTAAGATTATGGTATCCGAAAGGAACCGGTATAGAAATAATAGTGTATGTCTACTCCGACCACGTGGGTGACTACGACAACCGAAAGTTCACTAGTGGCGTTTTTAAGTTCATAGGATGTTGCTTGAAATCTTGGTTCTCTAAGAAACAAACGACCCTTGCTATCTCCATAACCAAAGCCGAATACGTGTTCGCCAAAAAGGCTTGTCAACAAGTACTATGGATGAAACAAGCTCTCATCACGACATACGACTTGATGACGTTCCAATGATATAAGACAATAAAGGCGTCGTCGACTTAAGTAAAAACCCCGTCCAACACTCTCGTACCAAACACATAGAAATATGTCATCACTTTCTTTACGACAACGTCCAGAAGCGCAACTTTCTACTGAGAAAGTTGCAACTGAAGGTAATCTAGCCGACATCCTAACTACACCATTAAAACACGAACAATTTAATTATTTAAGATTAGGATTAGCAATGATGGAACATATTCTCGAAATACCTTCCTCTCAAAAATAATCGTGAAGCGATAATTTCGAATGGAGAACTAATCATTATTCAAAATATGTTTATTCTTACCATTCTTTCCAATTGCAAAGCTCGAAAAATGAACATAAGATCGAGATTATAATTTAAATAGATTACGAAAATATCAAAAAAATGACCATAGATTTTCTCCGAGTCTACATGTCTAACCTTGTTTGGTTATTACACGAAATTACGAAATCGATCACAAAGACGAAAAGAATAATCATTGAATTGCAACTCACACTTGTATTGACGATGTTTTATTATGTATAAATGTTTAAATATTTGTGTTATAATAAATGGTCAAAATTTTACATGCTAGAAATTAACACACTCCAAGTAGGATCAACTACTTAGAATTTCCATCGGGAACTTCACGCGCAATCCAACGTAACACTCAAAATTTGGACGTCGACTCCGAAAATTCAAACCGAGAATCCTTATAACATATATATGCATCTCTCATTGTCAAATGTTAACACCATCGGCAAAATAACTGCTAATAAAGTTCTACCCATTTTTTGCATGCACGCGAATCGACAGATCCAGCCACCCCGGATTCGTCTTTAATTATGGTAAATCTGTGTGTCTGTCAGAGCGGATAAAATACCCAATTTTGAATGATTGGGACCACATATTTATCATCTAAAAGTAAGAAATAAACCAAACTGTTAACATATATTATTCACTAAACTAACACAATCCAGAGGAAATTAAACTGACAGAGGCACAAAGTTCTTAAACAAGACACTCCATGCATACTTTAAAGAAGAATGAATTGAACACCAAACATCCACTCCTCGAACACTTAAATAGAACGACATTGTCGAAAGACAGAACCGTACTCTGGTTAAGGCTGCTCGAACGATACTTTCGGCTTTAAAACTTCCTTTATTCTTTTGGGCTGAAGCAATAGCAACCGCATGTTACGCCCAGAATAGATCTCTCATCATCCCCAGGCATGAAAAGACACCTTACCACATCATCAATGAAAGGAAACCTACTCTTCAAATTTTTTGCTACACTTGTTACTTAGTCAAAGATGGTCAAAACCTAGACAAGATAAAGGAGAAAGGGGATTTGTGCATTTTTGTGGGATATTCTACAACGTCAAAGGGATATGAGTCCTACAATAAACCAGAAATCAAATAAATTTTTGAATCCATTCATATCAACTTTGATGAAATCAAGGAATTGTCAATGGCGTCAGATTATGTCAACTCCAGCCTCGCGCCCTAACTACAAAAGACTTCTGTTCATAACAATACAAAACTCGAAACTCACGACCACAACAATGAACCTTCAATTTCAAAGCTGGTTCCAAATATTTCTCCTTCAGAAGCACGAAGCCTCTGTCACTATAATAGTTAGATTTTCTATAAAATCCTTTGTTCAAAGAATATTTCATTGCAGGAAATCAAAGTGTGTCAAAGGCTTCCGCTCTCTCTGATAATTCTCAATAACAAGACACACACCCTACATTAAATATTCAACCTATAATAGAACCAACAACAATAAATGTCAATGCTGAGGAAAAAAACACTGATGAAGCAGTAGATGCACAATTTGAACCATATGAATTTATCAACCCTTTTTGTACACCAGTACAAGAAGTTGCTGAGTCTTCCTCGCCCAATGTTGATACTTCAAACATGCATACATTCTACCAACGCTACATTCCGACTACCATTGGACTAAAAATCATCCTCTAGAACAAGTTCGTGGAAATCCATCCAAGCCAGTGCAGACAAGACGACAACTTGCAACATTTCCTGAAATGTACATGTTCGTGCTCACCTTGAGTACTACAGAACTGAAAAACATTAAGGAAGCAATGGTTGATCACGCATGGATTGAGGCAATGTAGGAAGAGCTTCATCAGTTCAATAGACTCAAAGTCTTGGAACTAGTCGACAAACCCTTTGGAAAGACTGTCATCAAGCTAAAGTGGTTATCACAAAACAAAAAAGATAAAGACAATACTGTAATTCACAATAAGGCACGACTTGTAGCTAAGGGATATTTTTATCCCACTAGTAATCCATAACAATAATAAGCACACTAGTAAGCCGAAATAAATAAGAATAAAAGAGAGAAATGAAAACGGCAGAATATTAGATTAAGAAAGAGAGATGGTGGATCTTTTACATATGAAACACACATACACAAATGACCAACACCCTCCATGAGAGCGCGTGGATAGGTTTCTTCTATACCCTTGAGACCTTCAAGTTGCACATGGCTATTTTAAATGGGTCGGCTTGGCTTAACTTGGGCATTGAGCCCTAAACACGAACAAGATTAGATTACAATCCAAGCCCGTTAATACCCGACTAGCCTATTAAATTACACGACCTAGTTTGACTTAATAAGACCAATAACATTCTTGCTTGACTTAATATAATTAAGGCTAATAGATATGCTCAAGAAGAGAGTATTTATTTTGAAGAACTTTTTGCACCAGTCCCTCGCTTGGAAGCTGTTCGGATTTTTATTGCCTACGCTACACATAAATCTTTTCCAATCTACCAGATGGACGTTAAAGTGGATTTTCTTTATGGTCCACTGAAGGAAGAGGTTTATTTTGCTCAGCTAGATGGGTTCGTTGATCCAGATCATCCATAAAAAGTCTACCATCTAAGGAAAGCTTTATATGGATTAAAGCAAGCTGCGAGAGCCTGGTATAATAAACTCTCAACATTCCTGATGTCTAAAGGTTTCCCTAAAGGTACTATTGACCCTAATATATTTAAGATAAGATATGGGGAGGACATTCTACTTGTGCAAATATATGTCAATGACATTCTTTTTAAGTCTACAAACCTAAAATTTTCTAAAAGATTTGAAAAACTGATTCATAGTAGATTTGAGATGTTCTTAATAAGGGAAATGAAATTCTTTTTAGGACTTTAGATCCACCAATACCCAAGAGGTATCTTTATCAACCAGGCTAAGTATGCTTTAGAACTACTTAAAAAACATGGAATGGATTAATGTGACAGCATTGGTACACCAATTGCTACTAAATCTAAGCTGGATGCAGACTTGAGTGGAACCCTCATTGACCAAACAAAATATAGAAGTATGATAAGGTCACTCATGTATCTGACTTCTAGTAGATCAGACTTAGTGCAAGCAGCATGCTACTATGCACATTATCAAGCAAGACCAATATAAAAACACTAAAAGAGGGTAAAAGGATCTTTTAATACTTAAAGGGGACCATCAATATAGGACTCTGGTATCCGAAGGATCCTGGTTTTGAACTAACCGCATTTTCAGATGCTGATCATGCCGGATGCCTTGATACCCGCAAAAGCACTTCTAGAGGAAAACAATTCCTAGGTGAAAAGCTAGTCAATTAGATGTCAAAGAAATAGGATTGCACTGCAATGTCTACAGCAGAAGTAGAGTACGTGGCGTTATCCACGAGTTATGCTCAAGTAATGTGGATGAGGACATAGCTTAAGGATTATTGCTTCGACCACAACAAAATACCATTGTACTGCGACTCTCAGTCAGCCATAGCAATCTCATGCAACCCCGTGCAGCACTCTCGTAACAAGCATATCAATGTACGTTACCACTTTATCAAGGAACAGGTTGAACGTGGTATAATTGAATTGTACTTTGTCAGAACTGAACACCAGTTAGCTGACATGTTTATGAAAGCTCTTCGCAAGATAGGTTTGAATATCTTGTCAGACGACTTGGTATGAGATGTTTGACTCTAGCAGAACCTGAGGTTCTTGCAAAAGAGACTGCTTGATAGACCACATCAAACATCGACTTGTAAATATTTTTGAGAAAAAGAAAATACAAAAATATAAAACATATAAAACCAAATACAAAAATATAAAATTTCAAAAACCAAATACAAACCCAAAAAATCAAAAATACTAAAAAGAATCTTCTCGACATGTCTCTTGGAATCGATAACATTTATGTACCTAGAAATGAAAATTAATATTGTCACGGGTATGTAAATGAAGTTCGAGAAAGAGTTCAAAAGTTTTAAAACATGTCATTACTAATTTTGTAGATGACTTGTAATCGCTCTCAGATTACAACTCGCTCCCCAATGACAAAGGAGAGTGTACGTTTTCGTGCGCTTATCCTTAGCATTAGAAGAGAAATCTTCTAACATGTAGTTTTTCAAAAGTTGAACACAAATTTTCAAGAATGTCTCAATGACAATTCAAAATCTTTCAAAATTATGTGTTTAACATTTCATCCCTCACAAAGTTTTCAATGACGTTCATTTTATCAAGTGGTTTCATTTTTTTAAATGGATTGATTTTGGAAGGGAAGTTTTTTGAAAAACAAAGTTTTAATAATTTTAGATACATCATCCCACGACAATTTTTATGTATTCAAAACACTATCAACAGTCTCTTAATAACAAATCAATAATAATGACATAACTTAATTTAGAATGTTTGTTATAAGATGATCTAGTGTTTGAGTATAATTTTTCAAGAATTCTTGAATGGCATTTCATAATCTTTTAAAATTATGTGCTCAACACTGTCTCACCCTTAATTTTATATTCTTTTTACAACTTGGTATCATTTTCTTTGGTATCAAACATATGCAAAATTGATGGGGAGCAAGAAGAAAAAGTTCTACATAATCATGCTAACACATTTTTCTCCCCACGGAATATTCATGAAAATTTTTAATCACCTGGTATTACAAAAACTAAGTAATTTAGTATTTAAAATAAGAAGAGAAATGTAATTAAAATGTGATCTAGAAAATAGTAAATGATCTAAAGACTCAAGAGTAAAAAGTGCTTTATACTGTTACCCACGTGTGCAAAACACTTTAGTTTATCGACGCACGTGTCAAGGGGGAGGTTTCCAAATGATGAAACTCTTAAAGTGTCAAACGATTTTGATAATTCTATCAAACACTTTGATTGATTTGCAAGGTTTTATGGTTATGATCTTATACGTAACAACCTACCAATTTCATGATGATTCTGAAGTCATAAGGTGGTTAGGTTAGGTATAAGTCCTATGATCCAACCAAAACCGGAGGGATCTACCCAAGGACAATCCATAGTTAGAAATAGCAGTCCTTAGGTATGATTTAGAGATGAATGAGTAAAGAAAAAAATGATGACTAAGGTTGTAAGATAATGATGTCTTGTAACATATACTAACCGGATTGTAGAATGAGAAAGAAATTATTGATAAAGGGTGAAAAAAAGAAGCCCTACACGCAAATTTAGCAGAAACCGGGTCAATACATAATCTATCAGACTTCACAAAGATGAATTCTAGTATTGAAGAAAGCCTTATTATTAGATTGTAGAGAGAGAAAGGGAAAAGTGTGTGTTTCTAGAGAGAGAAAGGGAAACACACTTATGATATGGTTACAAATGAATCCTTACCTCTCCATGGAAGTATGGAGGGGAATATATAGTCCTTGATACGCCTAACTATCATCTAATGACATAACTAGCCTTTACGTATCTGACTATAAGTAAGCTAATGTAATTTTGTATATGTAGACATATTTTAAGGCTAACAATCTTCCCCTAATATGTGGACATACAGAATTACTTACAATGTTCCTAACAAGTACAAATAAAACAAAATAAAGTCTTCCAAAGTGCTTCCAAAGCTGAAGATGACATATTTATCTTCTAGCCTTGAAACTTATACTCTAGCTTGGATCTTATGTGTCTTTACTTGTTCTATAACCATTGTAATATGGATGAGTTAGATTAACTTCCCCCTAATTCATGCAAGATGTCTGGAAAAGCTTTCTTCATAGATACTTTTTAATGAAGTTTCTGAATTAGCTTCCCCTCAAACCAACATCCGTATCTTGAGCAAATTCTGAAACTTTGATGTAGCTTAAAGGATCTTCTAACATTGACATTTAAAGTGCATAGCGGAATTTTATAGAAGAACCAGCCAACCACCCCAACTAATACTGCTCCTATATTGTTTCATGAAATTTAGTCTTGGTGAATATCCATTCGGGGGAACATGCAAGAAATCAGAAACAATTCCTCTCACGTTTGCAAAATACTTTACAAACCATACTAAGTAAAGTAGTATACACTACTTTCCCCTGTAAGTTGACATGTTATCATCAAAGTACACATTTTCCCCATTATGGATTTGAACTCTCAGAAGCACCATTATCGTATACGCTCATATACTTAAGAAGTTCTTGTCATAGGCACAAATCTTGAAAAGTTATGATCGTCATTGAAGAACTTTGAAAATTTTGCTTAGACTGTGAAGTACCATTGTAGTTGTGTAGCACAATAATATCTCATGAGAATTAATGATCACATCTCAACCTTTAAACTCTCTAGCTAACTTACCAACCTCATATCTTGTCGGCTATTTGTTGTGACCACACGGTGAAGTAAACCTGATATACCAAACTTGAAACTGAAGTAAAATCCCCTAGATTTGTTACTTCAGCTTGCAATGTTGTTGATTAAAGAATGGTGCAAGATTAAACCTTTATGTACCTTATACCAACATCAAAAGTATAAAAAGTATCACACCTCTTGAAACTATCCACATCTGCATCTGTGTGTGACACTGAGCATTATAATGTAACTCCTTATAGTGATAGATATAACTTGTGAGTACTACAATGTAACTCTGTACATTAGGTATAACTAGATAATCCAAGTCTCAATCAACTTTCTTTTGTTCTCAAGTAAGTCATCAATCGATAGATTGAGTTTGAAAATGTTAGCATTAAAATATGTCCACTTATACGAAATTACATAAGATTATTATTAGCCGGATATGTAAGGACTAGAAATGGTAATATATGAAAGTGAGGCATGTCATAGGTTATATATATATATATATATACCCCCTCCTTACTTCCAAGGAGGGGTGAGGATTCATAATGTAACCATCTCATAAGTGTGTGTATACCTTTCTCTCTCTAGAAACACACAATCTTCCCTTTCTCTCTTTACAATCTAATAATATGGCTTTCTTTCTCTTTAATCCTCCCCGACCTCCGGATCGTGTTTTTTTAGTGAATATTATATGATAACAATCTAATGACACGCAAGTACTTTCTAGCATACACTCGAACCGAGGTTCAACAATTCTATGATTCACTGATCCAACACATGGAATCTGTTAAGAAGTTAATTGATGAAAGAGACTGCATAAAAGAGAGTATGACATCAGGTGAATGAAAGACAGAATGTAGATGAAAGAGTGAAAGGTTGATACGAGTAAAGAATTAGATGCTAGTTTGGTAATTACGAAAGCAATGGACAGACTTAGAAAAGCAGGATATAGATGAAAGCATGTCAAGGAGATGATGCAGATGAGCTGATGATGCACAGCAATTGTAGACATCATGATAAGAGCGAGGGGATGAAAAGCACCGAATGTGCGCTGTGGTACTATTGACTACTGAATAATATAATGTGTATTAGCTATAGGAGAAACACAATACTCAAGTAGAACATGACTTTAATATTAAAGGAGACCAGGTTGACCAGAAATGTCTTGCGTCTAAAATGTCACAGTGACAAAGTCTAGTACCAACATCTTGACTGCTCTCATTAAAAACTGATACCTCAAACACAACTGCAACTTTCAAATCACAATCTCTCAAAGTCATTGTCTAGCAAAATACTTTGATATTCTCAAAAAGTGCGATCGTGTGCCTAGTTTCAAAAAGATTATTTATCAACACACTAAACGCACATTGTCTCATTAATCTTCGCGAAACTACAATTGCAACACATAATCGAGGTTTAAACATCACCAGGAGCAACATCAGTCATAGTATTTGGAAAAAAAAAGTGATGCGAGAAGCACAGTTCAACATGTACATCAGATTGTCTACTATTGAAACAATAAAACAATATTACTTAAAGGGAAAATCATAAGCACTTAAATAAGGAAACTGGGAATTTCTGAAATAGCAAACTTATAATAGACATCTTTATCACATGATTCATCCAAAAAAGTACACATCGAGTTCAGACAGAAAGTCACATATACATGAGACTTACTCTCGAATCAGTACAAACAACTCCAGAGAGAACAAGGACAAGTTCTAATGACAGAACATAGCTTACATTATATAGAAATCTCTCTCAGCTCTCAGGAAAAGGGCGTATCTTGTTACAGCGAAATGCGCGCAATCTTTTAGAACAATGTTATTAAGAAAGGTTAAAAGAAAATGAGTTTGGATACTCTACATTCTGTAAAACATTAATTTGGGGAAACGCTGATTGTAACATCCACTTAGAAACCAGTCTTTGTTAGACAACCGACCTATGTTTTAAATCCGAATGATACTAAATCTCAAAACCATGGTTTGCCTTCCGAATTGATATGAAAAAACGATTTTTCCAAAACCACTCACTACTCATTATTTACCTAATGGTGAAATCTATCCTCCTCTCTCTCTTATGATGCAAAACCTCATCACATGATTACATCTGGCCTCATGCGAGAAGGTGCGAGCGTCTCAAATGACATGGATCAGAGCGATCACTACTGCAAATCAAAAGTGCGAGATAGCGCTGCGCGATGCGCTCGAGCAAACACACACACCACACAATTCCAAACCGCGACTGTGGAATGTATGGGGGGGGTGCGGTAAAGAATTACAAAAGGGGGCCTGAGGCTAATGAGTGCACACCAAACCTAGGAACGAATACTCAAGGACATCTAGGAATTGGCAGCATCTACAGTAATTGCGTAACGAGCAAAGACTGTGCCCATGAGACAGAACACTTTGAAGAATTATAGATCGGGGGGTCTGGGGGGGACTTTAAAAACTTCGGGGTGGGTTGTTCGACATGGGTCATAATTCATAAATGTGTCGAGAGAGCGCGATCGAGCGAACGCATGTGAGTGTGCGAGATAGGTGAGCAAAAAATCATTAATAGGTCAAATCACGGTGGCTAGAGGTACGCGATCCCATAAGACAAGCAAAAGAATACAAAACCATAGAACAAACAGGATAATTGGGCAAAAAACCAGAAAGACAGGATCCCTACTGGAACGATAGGTTTTCAAACAAAAAGACTACCACTATGCATGAAGACATAATACCCTATCTTGTCCTTAGGTGGAAACCGTCGGGTAGAAATTTCAAGACTGTTGGCTTGAGGGGGGGAGGTGGGGTTCCAACTTGAAAGATGATTCAGCGCTCTACACGAGAGCCAGAGGGGGTTAACAGTAAACCCCCAAGATGATTCGGTGAATGACAAATGAGCAACTAACCTATATGTAATGCGATCAAACTCCAAGTGCAGGTACTCTTTACTTAAGTGCGGGTACATCTTTCAATCTAAGAAGGAGAAGACTTGGAATTTGGTTTTGCTGAAAAGATTGATAGTCTCTAGAAACTAGGGTTCAAGGGATTCAAATCTGAATTATAAAGTACAATGACGTCTGGACACAACATTCAGACGACGGCACACGCAACGACAAATACGGTTTGTTGATAATAACACTTTAGGGGCCTCCGCCCACAACTCCAAAATACTTTCTGATCATAACAGTTCAGAACTCGAAATTCAACGACCACAATAATGAAATCTTCAGTTCAAAGGCCGGTTCCAAATGTTTCTCCTCCATCACACCAAATGCAGTTCGTCATTACTAGAGTGGTTTATTTTCATATCCTTTATTCGAGAATACTTCATCTGTAGGGAAATCAAATTAAGTCAAAGTCTTGCCACTCTCTCAGGTCAGAATCTTCAACAACGAAGACACACACCTACATTGAATAGTCAACCTACAGATGAAATCTAACAACTCCAATAACGAAATGTCAATGCTGAGGAAAAAACACTTGATCAAGCAGAAATGCACAGTTTAAACCATATAAATTTATCAACCCGTTCTGTACACCGGTACAAGAATTTGCTGAGTCTTCTCGCGCGCGCGTATTGATGCGCTTCCAAACATGTGCGCTGAGCCATTTTGCGCGCGCGAAGACACATTCCGACTACCATTCATCATCTTTATAAGCAACCAAGTCTTTAGGCTTTATCCATCACGTAATCTCGTTGCCATTTTGGAGCAACGGATACTCTTCTCGTATGTCTTGGCCCCACCCTTGCCGGCTGTGTATCATTCCCCTCTACTTCAAATAGCACCTTGTCCTCAAGGTGAAAATCAGGGTAAGCTAGTTTGCACTCACACAGGCCTTCCCAAGTTGCATTTTCTGGTGAGCTATTGGTCCATTGCAGTCGGCTTCCCTCGAAATAACACACTTCTGACCCCACAGGTGGACGACGGCCGCTCGATAGGATTGCCCTCCTCAAACTAAACAAGCAACAAATGAACTCCTCCAGCTTCTACCTCTCTGTTATACCGTCGCAACACCGACACATGAAAAACAAGATGAATTTTACTTGTTTCGGCTAAAATTAACCGATACGCTACCTTTCTAACGCGTTCGCTGACCTTAAAAGGTCCATAAAAACGTTTTGACAACTTGTTAGAGAGCCGTTTAGCAACCAAAATCTGTCGGTAAGGATGCAACTTTCCCATCACCTTGTCTCCTACCGAGAATTTCACCTCACGCCTTTTTTGATTAACATTTGTCTCCATCCTATTCATGGCGATTGCCTTTGAGCTGACGAATCAACATGTCTCGTTCCACCAACATATCGTCAAGGGCCAATTTAGATTTTCCAGGTGGATATGGAATAAGAGAAGGGGTAATTTTCCATATAAATCTTGATAAGGTGATATGCGGATGCTACTATGGTAATTTGAATTATAACAAAATTCAGCCCAACCTAAGTATTTGGACCACTGTTCAGGTTGCTCCAACACCATCGCCTGCAAATACTGCTCCAGCCCCCGATTAACCACCTCCATTTACCCATCCGTCTGCGGGTGGTATGCGGTACTATATTTCAATTGAGTACCGCTTAGTTTGAACAAACTACTCTAGAATTGGCTAATAAAATCGCATCCCGATCCGACATGCCGCCTTAGGGAACCCGTGATATTTGACGACGATATCCATAAATAACTCAGCCACTCGATGAGCATTGTAACTAGTAGGAAGTGCGCCGAAATAGGCATACTTAGTGAGTCGATTGACCACCACAAAAATCACCATGAACTCTTTAGACATGGACAACCCCATGATAAAATCCATAGATACCTCCTCCCATACCGCCTTAGAAATCAGTAATGGCTGAAGTAATCCACCAGGAACCTGGGTGGAATACTTTGTCTGTTGACAGACCAAACAAGTTCTCACAAAATCATCCACCATCTTCCTCATACCCTTTCAGTAATAAATAGCGGAAAATCCTACCATCATTTTCTTGGTACCACAGTTCCCAGCACTCATTGTCTCATGAAAATCCTTGACATACCACGTTTATGTGACTAATCTGTGTGAGGATAACCATCTTATTTATAAAATATTCCCATTGTTCTTTATCAAGTTTTTAGGACTTCTTGATTGCCACAACATGCTTATCTCGTAGAGTTCAATTATACAAACTACCGTTACCTCCCTTACCAAGTATCTTACCTTCTGCAAAATTATTTGTTGCTTCTTCTAGCTCTTCAACCCTAAAATGTTCATGGAACCCAACCAGTGCCACCCTTGGATTTTAGTTTCTCCGTCAATAGTGCACCCCCATTTTGTTCAAAAAACTTCTCTTTTAGTTAAGCTAGCTTTCTTTTCTTGGCCATGATGTACAATATTGATAATCCAATGAGTATAGTGAGTAATGAAAGTCCAATACCTATATGTGATGATGGGACAATATAGTTAGGTAATATCCAATCTAAAAGTTTATGCATTCTTTTGATGTAATGGTAATATCTTTATTCGCATGGAAGCTCTTCATCCTTATTTGAGAACAAGAAAAAATAAGAAAAAAAATTCATTCATGGTTTTTTTTCTTCTTTTGTTAGAATGTGGTTTGTTTTAAATATAAATATTAGAGTAAACTGAAAAAACCGTATGAGTAAACTCATATTCCAGTCAGTATTGCTAGCAACCCAATCCACGTAACTGTTCATGATTTTTTAAAGGAAATTGTATATATAATTACAAATTAAAATATGTACGTACGTGATTATATATGGCCATATGGGCACATAGGCATTACAATAACTTTTGAAATATATTCCATTCCTGAAAGATGTTAGAAATTGGGTAAGGGTTATGATGATAATTTTGGATATTTTTTAAGAATCGTGTAAATAAGTATATTTTTCGAATAAAGTATTTTGACCCTTTATATGCATGGGTATCATTAAATCCTTTAGGATAGTTGAAGACAATCATTTAGTTTCTAGCCACAAGAGAACTATGAAAAACAAAAAGGAATTGTTGGTTTATGTATGTAAGATTGAGACTAATGCTTTGTTGGAATATGTCCACGTATAAATAATATATGTCTAGAAATCTATTCGAGCCTACGGGGACGCACACGTTAATATGTAGAACAACGAATTAATATATTAAATTAATATATTAATTAGTGATTTAAAAACGATCGTTAAATGTTTAACGAGAATTAATATTAGTCGTTAAAAGTTAAAGGACTAATATGCAAAATCGAGAAAGGGAAAGTTGCGGTTTGCCCCCTCTTTTCCTTAGGTCGGCCTAACTCCCTTTCCTTTTAGGATTGGAAGTGCTTGACTTGCAAGCCAAGTCATAAGGGTTATAAATAGAGGTCTTAGGTTCATTGTTTTCCAATGCTTGAAAACCAATAACCTTAAATCTCTCTTGTGCTCTTTTCTTTGGTCGACCGATTCCCAAAACCCGTAAACGGTTTCGGTTTTTCTCCCTTTGTCGTGCAATCGAACCTAACACCCTTTAGGGCTTCATTTTGCGATCGAATACCACTACTAGGTGGTTTTGTTCATGTGTTGATTGATTCAAGAACGAAGGAGATTGTTGTTAAACACTGCTAGTACTAGCATATATTTTTGTTTGCTAAGAACGTATTGTGTGTGTCGACTTAGAGGGATCCCACTTTGATCCTAGTGGTTTCGTGTGGTGTTATACATACGCGTATGACGGTGGTTCATTTATTGCTAAAAGGTACACACGTTCTTGAACTCTTGTTAACTATATGATTCTACACGTGTTAATTTTTCCGCTGCGTACTCGTGTATTTAATGGTTAAAAGTTGAAAAAACCCAACAATGGTATCAGAGCCATCATGTAGAATTTGTAGTTACAAGTAATAAAATTTGACAAGATTAGGATTCTTGATTAATTTTTAAGCCCTTTGGGCGGTTTTATGTGTAAAAGATTCGATCTTTATGTATAAAGTTTAAATCTTTGTTGGTTATAAAATTAATTAGACGAATTCTAGGTTGTATGAAATTTTGTAAGATTAAAACTAGATGCGTTTATTTGTAAATTGATCGTTTTTATGTTTAAATTAATTGTTAATTTGGCATCCATGATAAATACATGTAATTTATCATGGAAAGATATATGATATGATCTTGTTAATTGTTAAAAAGGTTTTTATGCAATTGTGATGATCAAGAATGAAAACATAGACATTAAATTTATTTGGTAAGATCCACGACTTTAAAAGCTAAGAAAGACCTTAACTATATCTTAATGGGGCCTAAAGTTGCTTAAATTTTATGTGCCATGTGGTATATATTTTTATATGGCTTACGTAATCGATTATATCGATGAATGTGGCCGGAATCATTGGACGAATGAGCCTTATATGAATATATACATGTTTTAAATTATTATGTTAATACAAATATTCATGGAAAAACGATATTTATATTTAATGATCTTCATGTTTTGATAATAACAAATATAATTTCATACTATGTAAAAGTTTATGTAAATAAGTTATTTAGTCAAAAGTTTACTGGACGCCGACAAATCACTTAAGGTATGAATATGACATTATTAAATATAGCTAATGATCAAAGAAAAATATTATCATTTGCATAAATCTTTTCTAATAAAATCATTTAAGCTAACACATGTTTAATTATAAGCTAGTTATATTAATCATGTAAGACAAAATAAGATTAACCATAAGTAGAAACAATATTTCCAAATCTTTCAAAATCTTCCCAAATCAAGAAAATCTTTCGTTATTGGTGATAAAAAAATATTTTCTTCTAGAAGAATCTATTAAACTAGTTTTAATAAGTACAAAATAATATTTTGTATAGATTTGGGGTTAATCACAAAATGACAAATGTTGTCCCAGCTCCACCCACGGATCCACCAAATACATGGGACGGATCCAGGGTATGGGAGATCCGTGAGTCGCACAAATCATTTCCTCGGGACAGATTTGGATTTCAAAAGGTTGCCTATAAATACCAACTTAAGCTTTCATTTTTAAACAACTCTTGACAAATATTTTCACATAATTTTTTTTATCTTTTGTATATTCTTTGATCATTATACTTGTTACATAATCAATTACAAGTGATCAACTCATTTCACTCTTTAGTTAAGAAGACTCAAGAAGACGTCAAGCTTCAAGTGTTAATAGTTTAGTTGTGTCATCATGTTTGTGATAATCATTCATCTTGTATATCTTGTGTTGTCTGTTGTGTGTATCATATGTGTATGATAGGTTAGTATTTAAGCAATAAAATACATAGTGTGTTAGATTGGTTCTATCTCGAAGTAGAACTCGGTATTTAGCTTAGTATCGGAAAAAGTGTAAGCGACGTGTACGGTTTTCTCCGCCTAAAGGGAGTTTGTTGATATAGTGAATATAACTCTCAAGTTGGGTACTTGAGGAGTGAAGTAGGGCAAAGAGGAGCTTCGTAGCCGAACCACTATAAATCATTGTGTCATTGGTTTGATCTTTCTTATCTTTACTTGTTTATATTTTGTAGATTAGTTACTTACTTATTGCTTCGCTATCATATATACTTTTGTATATCTTTTGAGTTCACATAAGTCGACAATCTTAGTTTTCATATATTTCGCTATTAAACCCCCCTTCTAGTTTCCACAATTGGTATCAGAGCCAAGGTCACCCAAGATCTTTAACGTATATTGTACATTAAAGCTTGAATCGATCTATGAATTTGGATAAATATCTAGAAGGGAAATCTATGCAAAGACCACCTCTTTTTGAAAGTGATCATTTTATTTATTGGAAAAATAGATTTGAAACTTATGTGAAAGCAAAAGATTTAGATCTTTGGCATGTTATCTTGAATGGTAATTTTCAACCGGCTGCCAAAACCAAAGTTACCCAATTTTTAGAGGTTGTTCATTTTGAAGAACAATCCGACGATCTTAAAAAGAAACTTGCTAAAAATAATGAAGCTAAAATGGTTCTTTATAATGCTTTACCTAAAAAGGAATACGAAATAATTTTTATGTGTAAAACGGCTAAAGATATTTGGCAATCGTTGTTAATCACACAACAAGGTAATAGCTAAATAAAGGATAATAAAATTGATCTTCTTGTTCAACAATATGAATAATTTACTATCATTGAAGAAGAATCTATTGATAGCGGTTTTGCTAGATTTAACACTATTATTACTAGTCTTAAAGCTCTTGATGAAGGTTTGTCTAGCAAGAACTATGTTAGGAAATTTCTTAAGGCTCTACATCCTAAATGGAGAGCAAAGGTCACGGCGATTGAAGAATCAAATGATTTGTCATTACTCGCTCTAGACAAGCTTATCGGCAATCTAAAGTTACATGAAGTAGTCATGGAAAAGGATTCTAAAATTTATAGAGGAAAAAAGGAAAGAGTTAAGTCCATTGCCTTGAAAGCTAAGAAAGAGTCTATTGATGATGAAACTTTGACATCCGGAAGCAATGACGAAGAATATGCTATGGCCGTAAGGAACTTTAAAAGTTCTTTAGAAGAAAGGGCAAATTTGTTAGGCAACCAAGAGAAGAAAAGAAGTCATTCTGACAAAGAGATGAAAAGAAAGGAAAGAGTGACCGGAAATGTTTTAGATGCGGTGATCCAAATCATCTCATTGACGATTGTCCAAAACCATCTCGCAACAAAGATCAAAAGGCCTTCATTGGAGGTTCTTGGAGCGATAGCAAAAATGACGCCGAAGGCAAAATCGTCGAATGAGGTAACTCTTAACTCTTCTTATCATAGTGATGACACATCTTCTCTTGATAATAATAGTATGCAAATAGAGTACGATAGCTTATGTGAAATTAGCTTAAAAATCATTAACAAGAATAAAATTTTGAAAACTAAAAGAGACCTTTTAGAAAAAGAAATTTTAGAATTTAACGATAAAATTAAAAAACTTGAGAGAAGTAAAGATATTGAGATTGCGTGTAAGTCGTGTGAAGAACTTAAAACAAAAAACGAAAAACTTAAAGAAACTCAAGTTAAATTTGTTAAATTTATTAAATTTGATAAAAGTGCTAATTCACTTAGAAAAATGTTAAATAATTAAAAGTCACCTAGTTGTAAAATAGGTATAGGATTTGATGATAGTAAAGCGTCAACAAACTGAACTAAAAACATGAGTTTTGTTGGATCGTCCGCTGAAAGGGCGACAGACAGATCCACCATAAAGTTGCACGAATCCACCTTATCTGGATCCGTTAGTCGCACCTATGGTGAAAAAGGGACATAACACATTTTTAGTCCACCTATGTCTTCTAGATCGGATTTTGTTATTATTAGGAAGAAACTAATACATAATAACATTGATGAGTCAAAGAAACCATCTTTAAAACCATCACCTAAAAGCGGTATAGGTTATGTCAAAACCGAATCTAGATCGAAAACACCTCCACCTAGAAGAAACGTCTCTTCTTAACCAAGATACAACATACCTTAATCTAGGAGAAACTCTAGACAACCAATTCATCAAAACTTCTATCCTATGAATTGAAACAATCAACAAAATCAAGGCTTCGTACATATGGGAAATTATATCCCATTTCAATATCCCAATCAATTGCAACAAATACAATAAATCTACAACACTAACATTTTCGGACACATGAGATATTGGGGACCAGACACTTAAATTTGTATTTATTGAAATAGGTATACTTGAGAACATGCTTGAAACCGGATGAGTGGATCAAAGATAGTGGTTGCTCCAAACATATGACCGGTAACAAGAGTTTATTCTCTACCTACAAAGCATACGATGGTGGTAACATTGTTTTTGGAAGTAACTGAAAAGGAAAGATCATAGGCAAAGGTACAATCTCTAATGACTCTCTTACTATATCTAATGTAGAACACGTAGATAACTTAGATATTAACTTACTTAGCGTCGGTCAAATTTTGTGACAATAATTGTCAAGTCTTATTCACGGAAGAAGGTAGTGAAATAATTAAAGATGGTAAAACCATAGGAAACAGAATTAAGAAAAATGGTTTGTATGTAATGAAATTAGGAAATAAGTCTCAAGACAAATTATGTCTCGCCACGGTAGTGGATAATTCTATCTTATGGCATAGAAGACTTGGTCATGTAAATATACGTTTAATTTAATCATTGTCATCTAAAGAATTAGTTAGAAACTTACCTAAGTTAAAATATGATAAACATTTTTGTGATGCTTATAAAATTAAAAACCAAGCTCATGCAAGTCATAAAGCTAAAAATATAGTTTCCACTAAAAGATGTTTAGAATTATTACATATGGACTTATTTGGTCCATCGGCAATTAAAAGATATGGATGTAATCTATACATCTTAGTTGTAGTAGATGATTATTCTAGGTATACATGGACTAGATTTCTAAAGACTAAAAATGAAACTTTTGAGAAATTTGAAATATTAAGTAGGAAGATTCAAAACCAACTAGGTAGTTCTACAATAACTATTAGAATGGATCATGGTCGGGAAATTGATAATGAAGTATAATTCGGAGCTTATTGTGATGCCAAGGCATTACTCATAACTCCTCATCTCCACGTACTCCACAATCAAATGGGTAGTAGAAAGAAAGAATAGAACCTTACAAGAGATGTTTAGGACTATGCTTAATGAACAATCCATTCCACAAAAGTTTTGGTGTAATGTCGTTGATACGTCAGCTTATATACTAAATAGAATATTAATTCGACCAATAATAGGAAAAACCTCTTATGAAATATTTAGAGGTAGGAAACTTTCTTTTGAATATTTTAAAGTATTTGGAAGCAAGTGCTTCATTTTGAATACTAAAGACTATTTAACCAAGTTTGACCCAAAGTCATACGAAGGTGTTTTTCTAGGGTATTCTCAAAATAGTAAATCTTATGTAGTATTAAATAAACATACAATGAAAGTCAAAGAATCACTCAACGTGACATTCGATGAAAGTCCTCCTCCTACCAAATTATCACCATTGGTTGATAATGATGTTGGTGAAGAAGAAGCCATTAGAAAGAATACCAAAATAGTAAATACTAATAATGAAAAAGATGAGTCGATCGAAGTTGACGAAATTATTAACATTAAAGAGTCCAAGAATCATTCACTAGATCAAGTCATATGAAATCTTAATCAAAGAACCTTAAGATCTCAAGCCCAAAATAATAGTAATTTCTTTTGTTTTATATCTACAATAGAACTCAAAAATATCAATGAAGCATTAAAATATGAAAGTTGGGTTGTAGCCATGCGAGAAGAACTAAATCAATTTGTAGCTAATGATGTTTGGGAATTAGTCCCTTTACCTATAAGGCAATCCGTCATAGGAACAAAATGGGTTTTAAAAAATAAATTAGATGAAAATGGTATAGTATCTAGAAATAAATCTAGATTAGTAGCACAAAGATATAATCAACAAGAAGGTATAGATTATGATGAAACATATGCTCCGGTAGCTAGATTAGAGTCGATTAGAATACTTCTTGCTATTGCTTGTGCAATTGATTTTAAATTATATCAAATGGATGTAAAAAGTGCTTTTCTAAATAGTTTTATAAAAGAAGAGCTTTACGTTGCTCAACCTCCGGGGTTCATTGATTTTCAAAAACTAAACTATGTTTATAAACTTAAAAAGGCTTTGTGTGTTCTTAAGCAAGCTCCCAAAGCTTGGTATGATTGACTAAAAACATTTATGATAAAACACGAGTATTCAATAGGAATGGTCGATAATACACTTTTTACTAAGAATCAAAATCACATCTTATCATTGTTCAAATATATGTTGATGACATTATAGTTGGTTCTACGAGTTAAAATTTGTGTGATGATTTTGCAAAAATCATGCATGACGAGTTTGAGATGAGTATGATGGGGGAGGTGAACTTCTTCTTGGGTCTTCAAATCAAACAAATGGAAAACAGAATATTTTTCAATCAATCCAAGTACATCAAGGAGATGTTAAAGAAGTTCGGGTTGGAAGATTCCAAACCAACCAAGATGCCGATGTCAACGGAGATCAAGCTCACTAAGGACGATTAAGCCGACTCCATGGATAGCTCTAAATATCGAGGTATGATTGGTAGTTTACTTTATTTAACTGCAAGTAGGCCCGATATTATGCTTAGTGTTTGCTTATGTGCTCGTTTCCAAGAAAATCCTAAGACTACCCATTTAGAAGTCGTTAAGCGTATATTTAGGTATATTAGAGGAACTAGTCACTTAGGATTATGGTATCCATAAGGAACCAGAATAGAAACTGTAATTTATGCTGACTCCGACTACGCGGGCGATGACGTTGATCGCAAAAGCACTAGTGGCGTTTGTACATTAATAGGATGTTGCTTAACATCTTGGTTCACTAAGAAACCAATGGCCCTTGCTATCTCCACGTCCGAAGCCGAATACTTCTCTGCCGGAAATGCATGTCAACAAGCACTATGGATGAAACAAGCTCTCATCGACTACGGCATACGCCTCGACGACGTTTCGATTATGTGTGACAATAAAGGCGCTACCGACTTAAGTAAAAACCTCGTACAACACTCTAGAATTAAACATATAGAAATTTGTTACCACTTTCTACGGATAACGTCCAAAAAGGCAATATTTCTATCGAGAAAGTCGCATCCGAATATAAATGATAGCCGATATTTTACTAAGCTTTAAAACGTGAAATGTTTAGTATTAAGTTATTTAAGGTAGGATTAGGAATGATGGAACTTATCATGGATAGTGATCCTTCATCACCCTAAAAATAATTGTAAGCGAAAACTCTAACGAAGTGATTATTCATTATTCAAAAGATAATAATTCTCATTACTAATTCCAATCACAAAACTTCCGATCGTGAACAGAATCAAGATTAGAATTTTACTAGATAAAGAAAATATCAATAACATGACTATAGATATTTTTAAAGTCTACATGTATAGTCAATACAAGAAATTACGAAATCGATTGAAAAAGACAAAAAGAGAACATATCTTTCGAATTGCAACTCACACTTGTGTTATGAAGTTTTGTTGAATAATGTTTATGAAATGATTGTGTTATTTAGTAAAGGTTCAAAACATATACTAACATATAAACACATCACCTAGTAGCGATCGACTACATTAAAATCCATCGGGAAATTCACGACAAGTTTTACAGTCTACACTCAAAACTTGGACGTCGACTCCGAAAATTATATCACATACTCCTAATAGTAAGTATAACACACTCCAATTGCTAAAAACATAACACCATATCTCAATTTGCTCAAAAATAAACTCTGTTCGTATTTTTGGAGACCTGCGAACCACGGATCCACCATATGGAAATCCGTGCGTTATTTAGGTGGATCTATGAGTCTCAGATAGCGGGTAAATAACTGATTTAAACAAATTAGGACCACACCTATTATTATACAAACACACCTACGAACTCAAACACTAAAACCCTCAAACAAACATAACAAAAATCGGCAATTGGATCAATTAATCTACAAGATCATTAACAAATCATCAATCTATAACAACTATTGTAAGTGATTTCATCTATAACAAAAATCGACAATTTGGGATTTCAATTTTTCATACTATTTTCGCACAATTAGAACTAAGATATAGCAATGTATAACTATTATGACACTTAGAAAGCATAATTGAAGCGATTCGGCAAAAATCATTTTTCGCCAAAAACTCCAAGTTATGATTTTTGAAACTTCACTTCTAAGAGCCTTTCAAAACAAGGGTTGTTTAACTACATTGTTAATACATACGAGATGCTTAATTCATAAGCATTTTTCGTTCCATTCATCTAGAGCAATATCAAACATAGGTTGTGCATTAAGGTTTGCTTATTACTAGTATTAATACTAATTTTCTCTTGTTGTTTGAGTCAAGCAAACCACACACCCACATCATCAAGTCCATATAGACACACTTACATTGTTTTTTTTCACTTATCGAGTCATTATCATTTATAATATTTTCTCATAGAAATCATAATAAATTCCTTAGATATCCAATGTCATATGAAGACTATGCAAACCGCTCCATACATGAGGGAAGAATCATTGATAACAACTTCAACACTCAAGTCAATCTTGAAGAAATTTTCCTTAAAAATGGTTTTTAGTCCCTTTACCACTTAGACGGAAAATTTACCCACAATTTCTCTTTGAACTCTATTGATCCTTTTAATTTTACTCATTAAACAATGATTGGTTTGTCTCTTTCAACATCTATGAAGAAAAATGTCTTTTTGCTTTAAGAGAATTCATAATTATTCTAGATCTTCCTCACAAAGGACACTACTTTTATAGCAATGAATGATCGCTTACGTCCATTCTAAACTACAATAACTCACAAACAAACGATCCATATTTCACAAAACTGGAACATCCCACATCAATCATAACTAACATAACCAAGAAAAGGCTTAATGGAGAAAAATACGACACTCAACCCAAATTTCCTCTACAGTGATGAAGTGTGTCCTTACCTCAAAACCACATAAATTGTTATCAGAGAAAACATTCTTTGTGACAATGGATCCAAAATTCAATTATCCACTTGTGGTGCATACATGCTCTATTGTATCACTACTTCCACTCCATTCAATCTAGCATTCTTCGTGGCCAAACGAATGCAACATTCCAAAAACTCTCCTAATGAACTGTTACCTTACGGTCTCCTTCTATCTAAGCTCTTAAAAATGTTTAAAATAACTCGTTTCTCTCTCAAAAGTAAACACTTCATTTCCTTTCATCCATCTATGGATATGATGAGAAAATTCTCTCCTAACGGTGAAATCACCGATGACTATCGTTGTGCTTTGCATGATAATCACGATCATGATCGTTCTCAATGGTAATTCAAAATAAATATGTAATAGGATATCTTAAAATCTAAACTAAACTACGTTAAATTAGTACGTGTAATATTAATAGGATAATGTGCAAGTCTATTAGATTCTGTGTAACGAATTTCATGGGATTAGGCTTCATCTACAACATTACTTGCATGATAATTTATTTTGTGTTTGGGGTGCAAATTGATGTTCTGGTCATTTTTGTTGAAATCTGCGACCTATGGATCCACCATATGGTAGATCTGTATGTTGTTTTGGTGGATCCGTGGCTCACTCAGTCCAGGCGCCAAAATTCGAATTTTCCTGATTTTTAACTTTTTCTACTTTATCTTATAACCATGCTATATGATACTATGTGGGATTTTAAACCTTACTATATAACATGTTCTCCATACAATCCAAGAACCATTATACAATTCATATCTCCACTTTCTCCTTATAATCATCATCCTCAAACACCATTTTCTCTACATTCCTCGTATAAAACCTTACTAGTTCATTACTATGACTAGTTCTTCCAAAACAAATTCACCAAACTTTAAAAGAAAAACTGTAAGAATAAGTGTCAAGTATTCTAACTATGTCAATCTCACATCCTCAAGTGAGGAACAACCAAATGAGAGAACTCCTTCACCACATCCTAGAAAGAAATCTCTTTCACCACCTCAATCTTCATCAAAATCCATCTCTAGCAAAAGCACACACTACACCTCTTCATTATCACCAAGTGAGTCTCCGATACCAACTCATGTTGTACCTCCGCCTAGACTTCATTTTGTCATTCTGATAAAACTAGAACCTCAAGAACTTCCTCCACCTTAAATGTCACCAAATTATCCTTATACTCAAACCATGGATAATTGGCCATCAGGCCCTTCTAATCCATATCCACCACCACATGTCTCTCGACCACCTCTTGGTTTTCCAAATCTACCACCCGGGTTTGAACCATTACCATCAACCCAACCTTTGTTTGTTAACATTAACAACAACACACCTCTCCTCTACAACTTTTGTTCATCTAAATGACATGCCTCACCGTCATAACATGTTTTTTCAATGTTGTAGCACCACAAGGCATGAAATCCAAATGCTTCAAAACTGTATCAACTGCATGTTCTCATACATTCGACACCACCTCGGCTCTCCATCACACCCACCTTACTTTTTGCATTAGCCGAATAACCATCTCACCTCACCTCTCAGATTATATGGGAAAATGTTTTCTATCGCAAGATTTAGAATTTTTAATTGTTTTCTTTAATTTTCTAGTTTACGCTTATCATGTAATGACTTTAATGCCAAATTTTATGTTTTATCCCTTATAATGGATTTAACATTATTTTCATTTGTTATGTTAATAATGGATATTCATTGTGTAAAATGTATATATGCGCATTTATGATTGTCATATATATATTTGCTTGCCTACTAACTTTGTTTTGTAGCAATGCATCCATAGCTCGATTACTTGGTGCCCCAAGCAAGGGTGAGTATACACCAAGGGGGAGCACTTGCATCTAGTCTTTATTTTATTACCTTGCATTCGTTAGCAAGTCACTTAGCATTCGTCAAAACAAGACATGCAAGGAAGGCATCTTCAACACTTTTTGCTTCGACAAAAATGGGGAGAAGAAATGTAAAATCATCCACTAAACACTTATTTAGTAACTTTTAAATAAGCGTGAGTTTATATTTTGTCATCATCAAAAAAGGAGAGATTGTTAATACGAATATTCACGCAAAAACGATATTTATATTTAATGATCTTCATGTTTTGATAATAACAAATATAATGTTATACTATGTAAAAGTTTACGTAAACAAGTTATTTAGTCGAAAGTTTACTTGACGCTGACAAATCACTAAAGGTATGAATATGGCATTATTAAACATAGTTAATGTTCAAAGAAAAATATTATCATTTGCATAAACCTTTTCTAATCAAATGATTTAAGTTAACACATGATTAATTATAAGCTAGTTATATTAATCATGTAAGACAAAATAAGATTAACCATAAGTGGAAACAATCTTTCCAAATCTAGAAAATCTTTTCTTATTGGTGATAAGAAATATTTTGTTCTAGAAGAATCTATTAAACTAGTTTTAATAAGTACAAAACAATATTTTTTATAGATTTTGGGTTAATCATAAAATGACAAATGTTGTCCCAGCTCCTCGGACGGATCCACCATAATAAGGCACGGATCCAGCTGTTGGTGGATTCGCGGATTGCATCATCTAGCTGTTTGGGACAGCATTTGAATTTTAAAGGTTTGCCTATAAATAGCAACCTTAAGTCTTCATTTTAGACAATTCTTGTAAAATATTTTTCACATACATCTTTTATCTTTTATATTCTTTGATCATTATACTTGTTACATAATCCATTACAAGTGATCAACTCATTCCACTCTTTAGTGAAGAACACTCAAGAAGACGTCAAGCTTCAAGTGTTAATAGTTTAGTTGTGTCATCACATTTGTGATAATCATTCATCTTGTATATCTTGTGTTGTGTGTATCATATGTGTATGATAGGTTAGTATTTAGGCCACAAAATACATAGTGTGTTAGATTGGTTCTATCTCAAAGTAAAACTTGGTATTTAGCTTAGTACCGGAAAAAGTGTAAGCGACATGTACGGTTTTCTCCGCCTAAAGGGAGCTTGTTGACATAGTGAAGATAACTCTCAAGTTGGGTACTTGGGGAGTGGAGTAGGGCGAAGAGGAGCTTCATAGCCGAACCACTATAAATCATTGTGTCATCGGTTTGATCTTTCTTATCTTTACTTGTTCATATTTCGTAGATTGTTTATTTACTTATTGGATTGCTATCATATACACTTGTGTATATCTCTTGAGTTCACAAAAGTCGACAATCTAAGTTTTAATTTTAAAATGATAAAAACTATTCAATCCCCCTTTGAGTTTACACACAACGAGATTTGATGATTTGAATGTATGTAGAAATCCATGAATGTAATCTTGTAAAGTTTAGACTCCATCTAATATATTTATTATAATAACTTATAAAGGCCGAAAGGGTTTGTTGTTATTAATGGATATAATCACTAGTTATATTTAAAGGCCGAAAGGATTTATAACCTGTGATAACTCTATTTTCTAAACTTATAAATACTATTCCAAACACATCATTATCTAAGTGATTATTGCCTAAACAAACATACTTTAATTCCTTGTTGAATTATCTTTTAATCGCTTTCGTTAAAATATTCGATATATGCAAGATTTGGTTAATTTGAACCGTGACAATCTTATTAACCTTAGCACCATAATTACAAACTGTGAAAACTTCAATTCCTGTGGAACGACCAAGACTTACCTAAAGCTATACTATACATGAACGGGTATACTTCCTGAGTGTTGTGTTTTTATTAAAAATCGGTATTTCTAGTATTATAAATTTAAAGCTTAGAAAACACACATCAAGTATTTGGCGTCGCTGCAGTGGAATTGCTTAAGTTGTTATAGTTTGTTGCTTATTTCTGGTGCTATTTTGTTTCACAAAAAAATTTTCAAACTTGTCGTACCGTTTTCTAGCAAACTGAACATAAAAATCATTTTTTTTAAGTACGCCGCACATCCTATTTGTGCACTGGCTTTCCTGAAAACCCAAGAAGTACGTCGTACTTTACCCAAGCGCCGAACTTTCTGCAAATTTTCACAAACAGAATCTTATTTCAAAAACTAAAACCCCCAATCTACTAGTCTTAGGTTCTATAATCATTTGGAATTCTATTTTATCTGATTATATGCCTTGTGTATTTGTAATTATCTAGTTTATCATAATATTTGAAAAAAAACATAAAATTTCCAGAAAAGTCGGCGCACTTTTTCTAATGTACGTCGTACCTATCTAAAAAAAATCTTTTATTTATTTATTCTTATTTGCTATATATAATTAAATTAATATATATATATATATATATATATATATATATATATATATATATATATAAATCTATAAAAATAAAAAATTATAAAAAATATATGAAAATAATTTATATTATTTTGAATATTATCCTCTTAGCCTTAATTATATAGATAAAAATATCTCTTTGCAAAATGCTTAACGTATGCATAAATCCACTATCTTTCGGAAAACAACTAGTAAGTCTAATATATAAATTAAATAAAAATTTAATAAAAAGGTCTTGTAAATTTAAAGAATCCATTCAGATCGAATCACACAAATCTTTCACCGAATGTCCCATCGTTAATGACTTTGTCGTTATAAATATACCTGAAGAGGATGTTGAACCCAAACAAATAATTCTCGATCCTGATGATCAGCCTATGTGGGAAAGTGCTAAGACTGGAGCACCGACTCCTAATTCTGCCATTGTTCAACCCAATGTTGATGACAACTTTGTTATCAACAGTACCCACTTGAAAATGATTTGGAAAAATAAATTTGATGGTTATCTGCGGGCCAATCCGCATAACCACATCCGTGAATTTCTCGCAATCTGCAACATGTTTAGATACGGTGAAACGCAGAGTGAAGCTATTAAGTTTTTGATATTTCTTTTTTCCTTGTGCGATAAAGCTAAAACCTGGTTTAACGAACTTAATGAAGAGTCTATAACATTGTGGGAACAAATGGGAAAAGCTTTTATAATCAAAATCTTTCAACCTTCGTTGTTTAACCGTATTTTACTTGAAATCAGAAGTTTCTCTCAACTCGTATGTGAAAGTCTAACCGACGCTTGGTTACGACTCAAGAGCATGGTTCGAAAATGCCATAGGCATGGTCTGACCAAAGGAGCTATTATTCAAGCAATCCTGGACGAGACAACCAGAGGAATCTTCCTCTACAAAAGTACGAATCAAGCTTTTCAATTTCTTGATGACAAAGTCCTTTTCGAACTTGATTGATCCACTAAATCTCAAAACGATCATCATCAAAAATCTGTTTCTTTCACCGATGGAAGTGATAGTAATACTGATAATTCTCGATTTATGGAAAAATTAAAGGCTATGGATTCTTAGATTATAAGCTTAAATGAAGAATTGCAAGATATACGTAACAAATACAATGAGCTTAGAAATGGAAACGCTTCTAAAAACAACATGAACGATGACACGCCGATGTGTGAACGCCATGAAGTAGATTATGTCCAATATGGAGGTTCTCAAAACCAAGATTCTCATGATTCGCATTCTCACCAATCCCATCATGATCATAATGATCCTGAGAAATTGCTTACAGAATTAAACAATGATGTGAAAAATGATCTCAAAGATTTCAAAAGATGTATCCATAGCATGAGAACTGTTGATTGGAAACTTTTTGCCCGAGACAATGATAAAACCACTGGTGTTTTACCTAACAAAGAATCTAAAACAGTCAACCAAGAACCTCAATCTAAAACAAATCTTGAGAAATCAATGACCAAATTCTCGGATAGTCAAAGAGTTACAAGTATGTTTATCAAGGACAATATTAACGATATGATTTTAAAGATGAAGCAAAATGAAAAGAATTTCCAAACTATCTTTAAAAACATGGAAAGAAAAATAGATGAGTGGTCAAAATCTCAAAACATATCTTTAGAACAAAACGATAGGACTAAACCACCACCTCCTCCTCAAGCTCACACCGAGCATGTGAATGTCAAATTCACCGGGAGTGAAAAGTCTGATTATTCTCCAAAAATTCTAAAAGATCTACCACCTCCTATTATCATTAACAATAAAATCAAAAAAGATAAACCTATTAAAACTTCAAAAAGGGGCTATCACGTGGTAAAAACAAAAGAATATATGTTTCGTGAGTATGTGCCAAAAATACCATACCCTCAACGTTTAAATGTAGATCGTTCCCATTTGAACTGTATTGTCAAGGTATCCTGAATCAAGTTGAGTATAAAAAAATAGTAGTAGTAGTAATAGTAAATAATAATAAACCTATAACAAAACTAATATATATATATATATATATATATATATATAATAAAAAAAATCTGCAGTTTGATAAGTTTGATGTGCATAGGCCCGTGTATTTCTTACTCGATTTCTGCATCCAAAAAGAAATTTATCGAACTTTGTGGGTGTGTTCGCTGAAAACCCCTAAGAGACTATAACTCGCCCACACAAAACACCGAGGGGTTTAAAGGCTTGTTGCATGCGCTAAATGCAACCGTGATGCCTACAAAAGTGCGCTTTAGTATATTACGGTTTTTGTAGTTGTGTCTATTTTGCAGATTAAATAAAACATGTGGAGCTTGGATTGGTGGTTGGCATTTTACACTTGGAGACTTATATAATTGGAGTATTATATTACATGTGGTAGAATACACATGCTTGGCGTTCTGTTTTGCGCCATATCCTTCATAATTCAACCAGGAACTTAAGAAACTCGGGAAGTATTGTTTTCCCTTAATTTTCCCTATTTTCTATATTTATTAGTTTTCACATTGAGGGCAATGTCAACTTAAGTTTGGAGGGGTAGCAAATAGGAAAAATTAATCATGTCCCTCCATGTTTGACCTGTAATCTGGCCACATTTTTCAATTGATATTTTCTGGAAGATTTAAAAATTTTAAATATTGCTTTCCTTTCAAACTTAAAAAAATACATTCGCTTAGCAGGGCGAATCCAACCGGATTGACATTTTAACTAGCACAAAATCAACCCACTTAAATTGTAAGGATTTAGAACTTAAGGAATTCGGGTACCCATCTTTGATACCCAAGATAATTTTTGCCTTTAGCTTGTTCGAGTTAGGGTTGAATGCAATCATATGTGTCTATTCTGTCGTTACGGATGTGTACGTATGGTCTTTGTCTCCTTTTCTGGAATATTAGTATTGGTATAAAGTTATATGAGTGGGCCGGTAATTTAGTAGCTCCAGAACTTGTGTTTGATTATCATTTACTAGATCGCAGTGAGGTTAATTTATAGACAAAGTCGTATGATAAGAGGTGAAATAAATCCCTATGTAATCATGTATCTGCAACACTCGCTTTTAGTGTTGAGATCCCTAATGTATCCCAAGAGAAAGAAAAATGTGCTCGATGAAGAAGAAGTTTTGTGTCAGCCTTAGTTATCGTAGTATCTGGAATGAAAAGAAATCTTTAAAAAAAGAGAAAAGAAAAAATAATAAAAGTTCAAAGTATAAGGCAAAGTTCTGGCACCTGGAATCAAGTATCTGCTATTCACCCTCATCATTATCACGTTTTGTCTCTTTGAGATTTTTGTCTAGGTGCTCACGCCGTAACAGGCATGTTTATGTGTCTAGTACAAGCATATGATAGCGACCTAGATTATGTCTATGTAAGTTGAGTGATTTCACAAAAAAATATATATAAAACCCTATCTGAGTGAACTGGGTGAATTCAAAAACAAACACTTTCCCTATGTGAGGTGCTCTGTTATATGTCTATGTCTGAAAAGTTATAAAACCTGTAAACACTTGTAAAGTCCAAATTTTCTCCACGTCATGATAAATGATTTTATTTTCTCGCTTTAATTGCTTGAGGACAAGCAACAGCTAAGTGTGGAGGGATTTGATAACGCCCAAATTATACATGTTTCAGTGGCGTTATTTGTTTATATTTAATCATTTCTCGTGAACTTTTGATACTTAATAGCATGAAATATGTGCAGGTTTACTTGAAGATATCCCGAGCTCAAACACAACAAAGATCAAGTATTTATACGCTAAGAAACAAGAAAAGATAAAGATCAAGCTCTAAAGTGAAAATGTGCGCGGCACTTACCAATTGTGCGCCACACTTATCCTCAAGTCAATGGAATTAAAGACTTAGTCAATTGAACGCATTAACTCCACAAGTACGCCGCACAATTTTCTTTGTGCGCCGCACTTCTCATCTGACGCTGAAGAATAAATGAAGACTTAAATGATGCTACTGCATTAATACCCTAAGTACGCCGCATAAATTCCTTTGTGCGCCGCACTTCTTAACTAAACATTTAATTCCCTCGCATTTAATCACCAAGTACGCCGCACAAATTCCTTTGTGCGCCGCACTTAAGTTTGTGTGGCGCACTTTGGCCCCCGAAAAGCCTATAAATACCCTCTTAGACTCTCTCATTTGATATATTCTTCGATTAGTATTTATGTATAATTACTCACGCGTTTATAATATACTAGTGATGAAATTTCCCAAACTACCCTGAGACAAGGTAGTTAGAAAATATCACATGTAATATATATTATTAACTATATATGTATATTTACCCGGTAAGTGATTTACTCGCGGTCGTATTCTCGAGATTATGAAATTGAGACCACGTTTGTTATTTGGAAAATGATTTGAATTGGTTCAGAGATGATTTGTTTTCTAAAATCCTAAAAGTGAGCAAATTTAAGGACAATTAAACCTAACTTTAATAACGGGAAATTGAACTTTAACTAAAAACGCAAAACAGGAACCCTAAAAGGTGATTAAAAACCCTAAATTTCCAAAGTTAAACCTAAAATGAATTTTTCTCTTTTAATAGACTCTAATTGACTAAAAAGTAAGTTTAAAGAAAACTAGAACAAAAACGGAATTGAAATGAGCTTAAAAACACGTAAAACGTTAATGGGAACGAATCACGTTCTTTAAAAAATGAAATTTTGCAAATTAAACCCTACGAAAGCAAAACTATTTTTCCTAGGAACTATATGAATAAAGAAAATTTTCTAAAAAAGAATTATATTTTTTTGATTATTTTTCTACTTTTTATGATTTTTTAAAATTTTTAATAAAAATAAATGTTTAAAAATACTAAACTAAATATAAAAATTCTGAAAAAAATTATAGAAAGTAGCTTGAACTAAGAAGAATCTAGGAAAAATAAGATGGGAAACACAGCTTATCGAATAAGCTGTGTAATAAGCTAAAACAGCTTATTAAACTAAAAAGGTTAAAACGTATATAAAAGATAAATAATGTAGAGAACTAACGGATGAGTTAATGTAGCGTGATGGTTGTGTGTGTGGGTTGTTTTGTTTTAAACAACTTGGTGAAGGTGGTAGAGGTCCCGGGTTCGAGCTTTGCTCACCCGGGGCTTCCCACTTTCCTAAGTGTTTTAATTTTTTTCATTTTTTTATAACTTTTTAAAACTCTTAAAAATAAGAAACTTTTGTAAAACAACTTATTTTTATAAACTACAAATAAGCTCAGGAATAAGCTAAATAAGCCAAAAAAAACTTAAACTCTACTAAACTAATAAAAAGCTAACTGTTTGCACTTTTAAGGAGAATAAGCAAAACCAAATAGAGAAATAAGCTAAACTAGATAATAAGCTATTCTAAATAAGCGACAAAGAACAAACTAAGCAACCTAATAAGCCTAGAATGAGCTTAAGAACTCAGCAGTACTAACTTAGAAGTTAGTACTACCAATTAAGCACTTAAGTCTACTTAGCTAGCAAATAAGCTCAAATGAGTAAACGATAAAACCAAATAAGCTAAATTGGACCTTAACTAACCTAATAAGCTAAACTAAACCTAAATAAGCCATAACAATAAGCAGATAAGCTAAAATAAAGGAATAAGCACTTATGTGTAAACTGTTAGCCAAACAGCCCCTTAAGGCACCTTTGAGCTTAATTTTCAATAAGCTAAAGAATCCCTATGGACTTTTGGCTTATTACCTTAAGAAGTATACCTAAAGGACTACTTAAAACAAATTTTTAAAACCATTTTGAGATTCAAGAGCTTAATGAAAAGTCTTGTTAAAAACAACTTATACTTAGAATGCACTAGGTATGACTTTGGCTTTTGAAAATGAAAATGCAGGTTTTTAAAGCTAAAAACAGATACTTAAATAAGCTTAACTTCAAAAAGAAAATTGAAACCCATTACCTATTACCCTAGATCTAATTGTGTGCTAAATATCTAAATCTAAGAACAACTTTTACTTATTGAAAACTGATGATGAAAAAGACCTTTTTCTGTTTTTTCTTACTGTTTGTGCTGTTTTGCACAAGTTGTGACTCATATTAAAATTAGACAAAATGCAAGGCCAAAGGAAACCAGGGGGGGTGGGGATTCTAATACTTACTAAAATCATCAAACTAAGTACTACTAAGGTCATTTCAATTACGAGAAGTGATTCAAGCTTAAAATCCAAAATAGACCTTAACAGTTGTGGACTTATGTTAATCTAATTTATTCAAAACTAATTATCAATATCCTAGCTTATGAATCTAACTAAAACAAACTTAATTTAAAGATTAAAACCAAAATCCTAAGACCAAATGGCCACTAGCAGTACTAATTTGTAGTTAGTACTGTTATGTCAAACACCCCTTTAAAATCAACCAGTTTCATTTTAATCTTATGATAATGAGATTTAGAGCATAAAAATCAAATACCAGATGTTAAATATCTTTTAACAAACCTTAATAAACATTCTTCAATAAGCAAATAAGCCAGAATCAATAAGCTAAAAACTATGCTAATATTTTTGGTTTTTTAATGATTTATGAGACTAAATATGAAAAACTAAGATCTACACTACTAAAATCAAAAACAGATAATCAAACATGTTTAATAAGCACAGTAAGACAGATTTAAGCTCTAAAAAGCAAGTAATAAGCTAAAACTAAGCAAATGCAATTATTAAGCTAAGAAACTTGAAATTTAAAGAAGACTTATAAAAGCCTTAGCTAAACAAAGGCTTGATTTGCTCAAAGAGCTTCTTCAAGCTCTAGCTTATCTCTAGGATAAGCTAGTAAAGTCCTATGAGCTCATCCATTGCTAGCTCATCATCCAAAAAGCTTAATCCCATTTAGCAAAGGTAATAGACTGATTTTAATTGATCAAGTATATTAAATGACTAATTTGAACTCAATCTGAGCTTAGAGACTCAGAGAGCTTAAGATGATCTTATTAGAAGCTTATGAAACATTGACAGCTTATTAAACAGAATTTGAATAAAAGTAAGCTTTAGAAAAGTAAGAGCTTATTAAGGAAACTTAAATTGTATTAATAGAACAGCTGATTACAATACTAAAAAGGAAATTACATTAAGCTAAAACATTTTGAAAGGAAAAGCTAAAATTTAATAAGCTAAAAAAATGAAAAAACTAGCTCCTCAAATATGTGTGATGAGGTATGCTTTTATAGAGCTGAGATGAAGCTTCTAGGAGTCTTGCTCACCCCTCTTATCCATCATCTTGGCCCTTGATTCTTCTCTCATCATTGGATCCCAAATGTGGATCGTTGGATTAAATGAGTAAGCACACGGATTGCCAACATAGCATTCTGTGAGTCAGACCTTTGTGCTTCTTTTGCACTTGTTTTAGTGCAAAAATCCAATCATTAGTGTGTTTCTTCCTATTAGCCGCGTGTCATTCCTTGTGGAGATCAACCAATAAGAGCCTCTTATGACGTATAACTCTGCCAGCTTGTACCTTGGTACTCCAATCTTCTATCCCTGCTGTCAATTTGAATTACCCCTTTGTTTTCGATGGGTAACTCGTCGAGAACGACGATGAACAGTAAAAAGGAATTACGCGCCCTTTTTAACGGTTAGTTAGGGTGTTTGACTCGGGGAATTTGGGCTTTGACCTGGGTTTATAAAAAGAAAAAGGGATTGTCGGTGTGTTTTGGGCTGGTCTTTAAGGGTTGTGTATAAAAGATAACGACCGTTATCTCTTATATTATAAAGAGATAACGGTGTTAGGATTTAGGGACTTTTGGTGAAATTAGTGATTAACATTTAGGGCATTTTGGGTATTTTGAGGATTTTGTCTTTTTGAGTTTGACCAGAGTTGATTTGTTGATCATGGTTGACCAAGGGTTGACTTTTTGACCCTTCTTGCTATCAAATCCCCGGCTCTTGTGCACTCTATCCGTTCTCGTGTCCGTGTTTGTCTAGCTTTGACCGTTTTCTTGAGATTTTTGCAATATCCGTACCTACACAATCACAAAGACAAAACAAGCAATATACAAGCATTTTATGCATAATTTTATCTTTTTAGGGACATTTTTCCTATAAATACCCTCTTTGGCTCTCTCATTCATATATTCTCACACATAAACCTCTAACTCGTGTGTACTACTTAGGATAGGTGTTTTTGGTGATAAATGCTTAAAAACCCTTTGATCCAAACCACCATTGATAACACCATCATCACCACCATTAGAATCAAAGTTGGAGGTGTTCTTGAAGGAATTTGGATGGTTTTTCTTGATGTTCATCAACAAACCCAGATTTTGATCCATTAAAGAAGCGTAATTGTAGTGTTATTTCGAATCTATAAGCAATTGTGACAGAATTGTTCATAGTTTCCGGGTTTTACTTTGAATATCAAAAAGTGTTCTTGGGAAATTCTTGTGAAATCACCATCATTTGCTCTTGGAATTTGGTATAATCTTGTTTATCATTTGAATATGATTATTATTGAATTGTTTGAGTTCATAATGTGTTTTATTACTTCTTTGATTATGAAGTAGTAATCTAATGTTTGTTTGGGCATTTTGTGATCTTGGATATGGAGTATTTGGATATGAGTTTATTGAATTGGTAAAACATATTTTTATATAAGAAAATAGGCCGAAAGGTTTCTTTATATAAGTGTACTATCAATCCATCTAATATATTGATTATAATAACTTATAAAGACCAAAAGGATTCGTTGTTATTAATCGATATAATCACTAGTTATATTTAAAGGCCGAAAGGAATTATAACCAGTGATAACTCTATTTTCTAAACTTAAAAACACTATTCAAAACACATCATTATCTAAGTGATCATTGCCTAAACAAACATACTTTAATTCCTTATTGAATTATCTTTTAATCGCTTTCGTTAAAATATCCGATATATGCAAGATTTGGTTAATTTGATCCGTGACAATCTTATTAACCTTAGCACCATAATTACAAACTGTGAAAACTTTAATTCCCGTAGAACGACCTGGACTTACCTAAAGCTATACTATACACGAACGGGTATACTTCCCGAGTGTTGTGTTTTTAGTAAAAATTAGTATTTCTAGTATTATAAATTTAAAGCTTGGAAAACACACATCAGTAAGTATAAATATAGAAATCAAAGGTTTGTAAAGCATGTATGACCATTTTAATCCTTATAATAGTCACGAAAATTTAAGTATAAAAGTTAGAATCAAGGATGCATATGACTATTATATCCCACATAGTAGTCATAAAAAGTTAAGTATAGTTGGACCAAAGCTTTTGTAAAGTATGCATGACCATTGTATCCAATACAACAGTCACCATGTGTGATTACGATTTCACCCCTAAGTTCATGAAACTGCGGCGTAGACTTGTATGTATGCCACTTTATTCAAGGCACTGTAAGAGTTCATGAGTATGTAGTCCAATGCTCCGACATGCTATAACGTTCGTTAGTTCGGTACCGCCGAAACTAGTAAGAGCTAATCACCTGAACGGGGATTGTCAATCCCAAATAGATCTATCTTATAACATTCACGCTTACCTTCAGAGTAATTAACAGTTCATGCAACTTAAGCTAATCCGTAATCATTTGAATCAAAATAAAGTTGTTGCGTCCATGAGTGAAAAAAAGTATTGTATCCCATAGCGAGATATGAAATTGAGTGTGTAATAAATTTGTAACGAGTTTGTAATGAATATGTAAACAGTTTTGTAAATGTGTATGTAAACGAGTAGATAACCCAGTTGTAAACGAAATCAAGTATGTAAAAGAGATTACAAATGAATATGTAAACAAGTTGTAAGGAGCATGTTTTCTCCCTCGAGATTTGTAAAGTAATGTAAAACAAGTGAAAGAGGGGCTATAAACTCACCTCTAGTGAAAAAAGTGATTATCGCAAAATCAACAAAGTAATCATCACAAACGATCCGGAATACAACCTGATTAATTATAGGCCGTATAATTATGATGTATTTAATATAAATACAACATCATAAGTTATAGAGTTATATCACCACCTATTAATTTTTGTTTAATTTATAAAAGTTAAAACAATATTTAAGTCACGCTTGTTAATTAAATGTCCAAGTATATGCATTCGTAAAAATATTACTTTTGTCCAATAATTGATTATTTGTTAATAATACTTGATTTAATATTTTTATTGTTTATATAAGGATATTATATAAATGGTTTAATTGTTTTATAAAAATAATATTTACAAAGTTAGTATATAAATATAAATATTATATAAATATTACTACAATATTTTTAAGGTTTTTATAGTCCAAACAGACCAAAAAACACTCGTAAGCCATATTTTAAACTAGTACAATACTTGTGCGTTGCCCGGGTTTATCGATTCAATAATTTACAAAGCATGTAACTTTATTTACTTTATAAACAAATAGCTAAAAAAACATACATCAACACAACAAAAAACTAACGATTTGAAAGTGGAGATGGTTATAGTTGTTTAAAAAAAGTATAAATCTAAATATTACTATCAAAGTACTAAAATAAAATGTTTGAAACCATGAAACCCATTAAGTGTAGCTAGAGTGATTTAAATTGAAAATGCAAATAACTTTATGAAAACAAACATCTTATGATGAATTTAAAAGACTACGCACAACTAATTACTAAAAGCGTTTATGCTCAATATTGTAGAAGCACATAGAACCTTTTATGAATTTCAACCATTAAAAAGGTCAATTCCAATCACCATCGCATTAAATAATCTTGGTTTCTTTTCTTCCTCTACATATGAGCCATTGACAAAACATCATCCAATTCTATTTCCTGCATATAAATAAAAAATTAAAATTAAAAAAAATCATAAGATACATTTTTTTGAGCGGCTCATAAAATACATATTATTTTATATTGGTTTTGGATTGAAGTACAGTAATACATATTATTTTTTCATGTTGTCGAGTTTGCCTCCTTTTTTCCTTTCTTAGATGGGCAATCAACTCATCAAGCATGGAATTGATATTCACTTTCACGTTGTGGTCTGTCATGCTGTTGTTTAAAGATGGGAAACAACGTTAGGCCTTCAAATATGAATATGATTTTGTTGAATAGCGAAACTGAAAAAAAATGTAGAAATGAATATTACCTCATAGGTATCAATATCGACATTGTTCCCAGCTTGCTATGCGAAGGAAGAATAAAATGTTTGGTCTTTATAAAAGTAGTAGAAATTAGCGTAAGATGTTAAAGTATAAAACTGAAAAAGTATAGACATGAATTTTACCTTGATTTCTTCATTGAATATACTTTTCGTAATGTCAGTTAACACGTTTTTTGTTCCCTAGATAATGAACGCATTGTTTGATTTATTCATCTGTGTAAATGCAAGACATGAATTGTTAAAAATATCGTAACACTTTGCAATATAATCGATGAAATATAAAGCATATGACGTATACCCCACCATTTTGGTTGTTTAAATAGTTTTCTTGAATGTTTTGTGAAATGTAAGAGATTGTATTTATAAGCACGTACATGGTGTCTTCGCCCGCCCAAATTATTTCATTTAGTTAGAAATTAATATAATATCCGTTAGTTTGTTGTCGTCCCTTGAGTGATAAGATCCACCTTTTCCTCTAGTTTGTTATTGTATCTTATTATATCTTATCTTCAAGTGTACCACTTTTTGCTCTACTTTGTTAATAGATATAATATAGGCATCTTTTATTTTCAATTGTTGAGATTTAATATGAAGAACATTTCGATGGCTGAGATTAAGTTTCATGCAGTGTTTTTTATCTATGCTCTGCCGGCAATAGAAAAAGGAAATTGCTAACAGCTTGGTTGTATTTTCATAAAAATGTAGAAAATTATTTATAAAAATTAATTAGCTTTTGTAATTTCTATTTACCCGAAATCTTTGAAAACTCATAACTCAGTCATTTTAACTCCGTTTTACTTGTTCTTTATATGTATGAAATCGTGACGAGATAATCTATTCAGATAAAATACTCACATATTTTATAAAAATCTGTTCCGGAACAGTAAACTCAAACTGTTTTTATAAAACTATTTTATAACTTTAATTTTACGAAAATCGTATCTCCTTCGTTATAACTCCGTTTTTCATGTTCTTTATATGCACGGTTTCCTATTGAGGTGATATATCATCATTAAATATTTATATATTTTTATCAGATCGAACATTAACAGTTTTTATAAAATATTTTTTATAAAACACTTTTATATATTTAATTATCGTAATCTCATAAAATTCATAACTTCTTCATTATAGCTTTATTTTTCGAGTTCCTTATTGTTGGGAATTATATTGATTTGATGATACAAAACAATGATACAAAAAAATGAAACAAGAATAAAGAAAAAGGAAAACAAAAGGATCAAAGTCGACATTATGGAATTCTACAAGATATAGGAGTACATGAAGATTCTAAAAGATTTGGTCAAAGATATAAAGATAAATATTAGGAAGATTTAATTTCCTAATTGTATTATATGTTTTCCTTTGTAAGTCTTATGGACTCTATTATATAAAGAGATCCATAGACATAGTTTTTAGTATCCCTGTGTGTGAAAAACGTATGTGTACACAAAGTGTTAAGGATGTAGTCGTCTAGTTGTGTTGGTGTAACCCCAAGGTATCAAGGTTTCCTTGAACCCTGTTAGGATGTAACCATTCTATACTATTCATATAGAATTGGGGCTTGGAGTGTAACATATGAAACCTTGTTAAAATAACTTTGTTCTTATGCTATTTTCGCTATGCATATTCGTGTTTATGTTCATTGTTATTTATTAATCCTAGACAAGCCTAGATCAAACTCAAAAGACTTTTTGAAGCTGTTTGGAAGTTACTGCTGCTAAGTTAGTGCTGCTGGTATAAAAGTTAATGTTGCTAGTTACAACTGCTGAAAGATTACAACTGCTAGAAGAGTTTCTACTGTTAGAAGGATAAAGACAAGAGAAAGGATAAAGATGAAGATTGTTTATCAAGATTACTTACGGAAAAAGTATGAGATATTTTTGTAAAAGATTCTTATAAGTTATTTGTTTCGAAACTATGTCTTTTGGACCAAAAGTGTAACGAAACTATGTCTTTGGACCGAAAGTGGAACGAAACTATGTGTTTTGGACCAAAACCAAACCTTTTTTGAATTTTGGACCAAAAGTGAATAACGCACCAAACCACAAGGACCAAAAATGTACTTAACTCTATTTGTTTAGAAGATCATGATAACTTAGAAAAGTATTGTAAGCCTTGTAGGACTCCTTGGTGTATAAAAGGAGGTCCTAGGGCATAATGTATACAGATCTAGATATCCTTCATTGTTCTGTTAATCTATTCGTAGCCTCAAGGTTTTGTAAACCCTAACACTATTAAGAGTGTTCGTATTATACTGAGGCTAAAAGTTTGGTAAACTATTTTGTTATTGATCTTGTTCATTACTGTTTCATTATAATTCTTCTTAGTATCATGACTAGATTCCGCATAGTCTTTGATATTCATAATCAAAGTTTCTACTATAGTTGTGTTAGATTTATCTTGCATAACTATACCTTATACAAGCTAAGGAATTAAAGATCTATTCTATTGGGATCAACACTTATATGCATGGAATCTTCATAACATGTACTATTTAAAACAGTAGAGTTTATAATTTATAAAAATTCGTATGTTAACTGTTTATACAAACTGTTTGGGATTTATGTTTATAAAATTTGTTTTATAAAGTTTTAACATAATTAAATTATTATAAGTCCTTTAATTTAATTATTAACACATCTTGTGTATACTTTATGTCCTCAAACTTATGGTCATCATTCTTGTCTAAATAACATGCCCTTATAATTTATTTATTTATAAACTTCATAAGTAAACCTTTTAATAATTAATTTGTCCATGAACTTTATAAATTAATCAACACTTGTATAACCTTATTTCATCATAGATAAATGTATATTCAAACCATGTTCATGTTTGTTTTATTTTATAAACTCATAAATTAAATACTAGATGGTGATTAACAATATAACAATTATGTAAACATGAAAATGAATAATTATAAAAGGTTAGGGTTTATGTTAGACTTTGTAAGAATGGATGAAGATGATACACAAATCAACCCCAAGTATTTAACCCTAAATACTTATCAAGAAACCCTAATTTCTTTCTTGAATCAACCATTTCTAAATCAATACCCAAGCTTCCAAATCACCTTGATATACCTTAGATATTACCCTTGATAACACTAGTATACTTATAACTTTTGTAAAATAAAAACTATGGATTTATTTGGGAGTGTTTTATGAGCCGTGAGCTAAGGGGTGCAAAGGAGAGGGTTTTTGTGTTTGATTTACTTACAAAGTATAAGTGTGTGTGTTAGATCATCCTAGGACTTTCCTTTTATAGTAGAGGTATTAGAAAACAACATTAATCAAACCATGGCTTAGAAAGTGGTTTAGGTACTAATGTGTAAGACCTCTCCTCTTCCCTAGGAGGGGGGATGGTCAAAAGGGGGGGAGGGTACACAAGACTTGACAATTTATGGAAAATTTGATTTAAGGTTGTACATGTTGGTTTATTAACTAGATGATGAGACTTTAGTGGGGATTTATAATTTATTTGTGTGTTTACAACTTGTATATCCGGCATAATGGTTTATAGGAGTAGAAATGATTTAATTTTTGAGTAATAGGTATAAAGTGAGTATTTGCTTGAGTATAGATAGGTATTGGTGCTTCCGTGTATGCTTAAATGTATTTAATTGCGAAACGTAAACGTTTTACGTAACCAATAAAAATAAAATATGAAAGTTATAAATTATCATCGTAATAATTATATAGCACTTGCTTGACATAAACTTTTATTTGTTTGACGCCCGTTTACGTTAAATGATGATTTCTAGTTTACGCGATTTAACTAAATGGTTGAAATTAAAAGTGAACGCATAAAAGTTTAAAATAAATAGTTAAATGTTTATCAGCGTAAAATGACGTGAAAATGCGGATTGTTACAACGGTTTCCAGATCTAGGGGACGGTTTCCTTATCAAAAAGGAAACCATCGCACCGTCAAGGAGCATGCCAGGTTTCTCTTGCCTATAAATAGAAGCTCATTTCTCACACATCAAGAGGATTTTTTTTCACACAATTAAGTAAGACTTTCTCTCATGTTTAACACACATTAAAACTACAATTAACCCTTGAGCATAACATTTATAACTCTCATTTGTTGTAAGCATATTTCTACTTGATGATCTATCCTTACAAGCGTATAGATCATGCCATCCACATCCACCTCAAGCATACTTGCACATAAAGATCTACCACAACAAGCTTAGTGAACTTGTCATCTTCATTCTAATCAACAACATCATGCTTAGTGATCTTGATATTTATATTAAGCATTTATATCCAAATGACACTTATGTCTTAGATCTCATATTGTATCATCATCATACATCACTTATATTAAAGGTTAGATGGTTTATGTGTTTAGGCCTTATTAGACAAGGTTTGTTATGTTATGCCACAAAACATAACGGGTTTTGTTGTACCCAAAGAAAGACTCGACAATTAGCTTAGAGTTGGAAACTATTGTAAGCAACATGAGGGTTTGTTATGTTGGGCGATAAACATAACGGGTTTTGTTGTACCCGAAGAAGGACTCGACATTTAGCTTAGTGTCAGAAAATATTATAAGCAACGTGAGGGTTTGTTATGTTGAGGCCATAAACATAACGGTTTTGGATGTACCCAAAGAAGGACTTGACATTTTTGTCACACAAAATGAGAAGCTAACCACACTTGAAGATAACTATTTTTCTTAGGGTAATTTGGATCAAAATCCAAATTCTTCTACTCAGGGTGCTCAAAATGTTAGAAGATCTCTAAGGCAAAGTTTTTTTCCTAAAAACTATAATGATTTTGTTGTTGAATCTAAAGTTAAATATGGTCTTGAAAAGTATGTTGTCTATTCAAAACTTAATACTGAAAATAATTGTTTTGTTACTCATCTTAATAAGAACATTGAACAAAAGTCTTTTTATGAAGCTTCTAAGTTTTCTCATTGGACTGATGCTATGAATAATGAAATATATGCTTTACTTAGAAATGATACTTGAGAGATTGTTAACTTGCCTAAGGATGAAAAGGCCATAGGAAGTAAATGGATTTTCAAAATTAAGTTTAAGTCCAGAGGTGAAATTGATAGATATAACGCTAGACTTTTGCTTAAGGTTTTGGTCAGAAAGAAGGGATTGATTATGAGGAGATATTTTCTCCTGTTGTTAAAATGGTTACTATTAGGTGCTTGTTAATTGTTGTTGTGTCTAATTCTTGGCATGTATTTCAACTTGATGTGAATAATGCTTTCTTATATGGTGATTTGGATGAAACTGTGTACATAAAACCACCTAAAGGGTATTTTCCTTCAGGAAATAAAGTGTGCAGGCTTAAGAAATCTTTGTATGGGTTAAAACAAGCTCCTAGAAAATGGAATGCTAAATTGACTTTTGCCTTAATTGAAAATAGGTTTAGTCAGAGTAAAATTGATTATTCTTTATATACCAAGTCTGATAAGGATGTTTTTCTTGCTTTGCTTGTTTATGTGGATGATATTATCATAACTGGTAACAATGTTTCTAAGATTGAAAATTTTAAATTTATCTTAAGTCTTAATTTATGATTAAAGACTTAGGCAAACTTAAATATTTTCTTGGCATTGAGGTTATTGATACTGATAAAGGTAGCTGCCTTAATCAAAGAAAGTATGTGCTTGATTTGTTGTCAGATTATGGCATGCTTGCTTGTAAACCTGCAAAAACTCCTTTAATGACTAAGCTTGTTATTTCTAATAAAGCTTCTGATATTGATCATATTCTTGATAATATCACTGATTATCAAAAGTAAATGGGTAAACTGGTATATCTGACTAATACTAGACATAATATATCTTTTGATGTGCATTGTTTAAGTAAGTTTATGCATTCTCTTTTAAAGTCTCATCTTAAAACAACTTTCAAAATATTGAAATATCCTAAAAGTTGTTGAGGTTTGGGCATTCATATCATCAAAGATTTTGGTATAAACTTAAAAGCTTTTTCTGATGATGATTAGCCTAAATGTGTTGTAACAAGAAAGTCAGTTACATGCTATTGTGTTTTCTTGAATAACTCTCTTGTTTCATGGAAAAGAAAGAAACAAAACACTCTCTCTAAATCTTCAACTGAAGCTGAGTATAGAGCTCTTGCTTTAGTTACCAGTAAAGTTATTTGGATTTTAAAAATCTTGACAGATTTAAACATTGAAAATCTCTTGCCTGTTTCTCTTCACTTTGACAGTAATTCTGCTAATAAGATAGTTGCCAACCTAGTTTTTCATAAAAGAACTAAACATCTTGAAACAGACTTACATTTTGTGAGAGAAAAGATTTTAAAAGGTGTTTTGTTAAGACTATAAAAGTAGAATATTCAAATCAAATTACAGATATCTTAACCAAGGGGTTGGATACATTGCAACATAAGTTTTTTCTTGAAAAACATGGTATGTTTGATATATACCAGGTTGAGACTAAGGGGGATGTTGAAATATATAGTCTTTTGCCTGGTATAGAAGTTGAAGGACTAATGTTTTCTATTTATATTATTGTTTATGTGGAAAACTAGAAGGGGGTTAAATAGTTTATCGCTTTTTAATTTAATGTTTATGTTTGTTTATAAAAATTTAGATTCGATTTTTTTGTGAATTCAATACTTGCACAATATGAATAATATAAATAAGTAAGAACAAATAAAGAAATAAGAGATAAGAGTTAGAAGGATCAAACCACAATACAAGGATTTATAGTGGTTCGGTTACGAAGCACCTCTTCGCCCTACTCCACTCCTTGAGCACCTAACTCGAGAGTTTTCTTTACTATGTCAACAAAATCCTTTATGGCGGAGAAAACCGTACACAACTTTCGCTTATATCAATTTCTGACACTAAGCTAGATGTCGATTTCTAATCTTAGCTAGAACCAATCTATCACGACTTCACAACTTCTTCATTACTTTCACGACTTCACAACACAACTTTACCACTACACAACTTCTTCACGCCTTAGTATTCTTCACCACACTACTTCACTTCTACTTTCACACCTAACTATCACAACTTGGATGAATCACTAAGATTCAACTATACTTACAACAATCACCAAGATCTATCTACTACACAACTTTACAAGATTTACAAATGATTTACAAGTTATGAAATGGATGCAACAAGATTGCAATACACACTTGAGGTGTAATACTTCTTCACTTATGACAGAAGTATTGTACTCTTGCACTTGAGGAATTAAGCTTGGATCAGTTGGAAACAAAGCTTTATGATTAAATGATCAAAGGATTTTAATGAGATGTGTGGGTTGTTTTTTATCAGAAAAAATGAGTGCAAAAGGTGAAAAAATGGTGGGGAATAGTCCAGTATTTATAGGACATTCTGGAGGGCGGTCCCCTTAAATAGGCGGGCGGTCCCCTTAAAGATAAGGGGGCCACTCGAGTATTTAAGGGGGCCGCCCTAGACTAGGCGCTCCTCAGTTTGTCCTTTTGTATATGGGGAATTTTCTGGAACTTTCTAGCCGTTTTAGGTCCGAAAATTTGAATTTTAAAATGTTTATTTTGAATAAAACATTTCTTTTAATAGTGTAGAAATATGTTTTGTAATTGTTTATAAAAATGTTTACAACATTTTATAAAGTGTGAGGTTGAATAAAAATTTCTTTGATCATAAAATGCATTAAGCATTTATTTATTCATACATTTAAAGTGATATAATTTTCTTGAAGTGAAAATTTTTACTACTAATTACTTGTTTTTACCGTTTAATTTTACATTGAACGTTTTTATATTTTGTGATTATCAAAACGTAAAGATGTGAAAAATATTAATAATGTTTTTAGGCATTATTTCTATCAACAATCTCCCCCTTTTTGATGATTACAAAATTTAAACTCATTAAATGTAAAATTATTTTTAAACAAGTATTTAGTGAGTTTTATGTCATTTCTTCCCCTTTTGTAGAATCAAAAAGGCATCGTTGAGAATTGCTAGTAAAATCAACGGAATAAATGCTCCCCCTTGATGTGTGCTCCCCCTCGTTCGAGGGCACCAAGGAATCGAGCTATGGTTTCTTGGCTACAAAAACGAGTTAGAACAATACAAATATTTCTAACATGTAGCAAGAAGGAAAAATATGGCATAATAATAATGCAACCAACAATAATCATCCATTAAAAGTAAAATAGTGTGTGAACCACACTCATGCATACATAAGGAAAATAAATAACATGCTAACATACATGAAAATTTTAAACTACAAAAAGTCCTATAACTAGTAAAGCTCCATAGGACTTGCTTGCAAAATGGTGGATGGACAATTATTTGAGAAACTAAACATAGAGTATGTTTAGTTTGGGGAAGATGATGGAGGTGGTGGGATGATGGTTGTTGGGTGGTTGTGAGAGCATATGTTCAATATATGAAAACATATATTGAAGTTCATCCTTTAACATAAAAATACGGGTTATCTCGAACTGCATTATCTGAGTAATCAAGTGGACACAACAAAGGCATGAATCACCATGCGCTTCGAGTAAATTCTAAGGGATGGGATGCCCAATGATGGGTGGAGAAAGTGATGGTGAGTTGTGATGGACATCTAGTGGAGTAATGGGTGAGAGTGAGAGGGTTATTTCCATTGAGTTGGGTGCTTGAGTTGGAGGTGGTGGAGGAACTCTAGGTGGAGGTGACAATGGGGAGTTTAGATACCCATTGGTGGAGGGTGATGATAAGAGAGTTGGTGATTTTGGTGTGTAGTCAATGGATGAAGATGATGTGTCTTTTGTGGATGGTGTTTTAGAGGGTGCATTAGGAGCACTTAGTGATGAGACTTGAAACTTAGGAGATGGGGTTGTATGTCTTCTTTTGTCAAGTCAATACAAGATTGTTTTGGTGTTATAATTGGGAAATTTTAGGGTTTCTGGAAGGTTGCAAATGAAGCTTGAGGTGATGCCCTGGATGTTGATAATGGTTGATGAATTATGAAAAATAGGTGTATTGGAATGATCATTTGGAGGGGAATTAGGAGAAGGAAAATGGTATAAAATGAATAGTTGAACTATATTAAGTTATTCCAAATTATGTTCAAGCATTCTGGGCAAAGATAGCTGAGACTAGGTAAAAGCAAGAAAAATACTGTTTTACCCGTGATCTGCTAGGGCAGTCCCCTTAATTTGGGGTTGGTCCCCTTAAAGATAAGGGGGCTGTCCGTTATGAATTAAGAGGGCCGCCCTCTGTTGGTATCCATTTTTCACAGAAAAATGATTTTTCTTAAAAAAAATTGAGAGTATTTCTGTTTTGGTGGTTTATTTGCAGCAAGCCCTATTGAGTTTTTTGAGTACATTTAATCATATAAATTAATAAAACACATTAAAATCAAGAAACCAAAGTAGCATAATTAGTGATTAAACAAAACAACCAGAAAAGAAGAATAGAGGTTTAAATCCTCATAGCAAAATAATATCTAAAGAATAACTAAAACAAGTCCTTTCCGAATAAATCGGATAATCACCACACAACTTGTTTAGAACATACACATAATCAAGTTAAAAATTTATCGTTAACCACATTCAGCTATCTAGCTAATTTCCTCTCCTATTCTACACTTCTTCTCTTGTTAAACACTCCTTTTAAAATGCTTTCCAAATGAACTTGAACCTCCGCGCATCTCCTCATGCATTCGTTACGTTAGTTGAGGCAAGGTGTTTGTCATCAAAGAGAGTTTCCATCGGTTTGCTCGGAAGAGGAAGGCATATGGTAGTTTTGGTAGTCGAGTGGATTAAGAGAGTTAAGATAGATGGTAGGAGATGGAGTACTTGCTCGAGAAGTTTCGACATCATCATCATCATTGTGTTGATGAGATGACGTGACTTGATGATGAGAGGATGAAGAAGAGATGGAACGGCGTGCCTTGCCATGATACTTCAGTCCGAGTTTTCTTAGAGCAAGAGGACGCATGACTCGCTCAACAATGTCATAGGTGCCATTGTCAAGATGAGGATACGTTTCCATGACGTATCGATAAAGACGAGTTAAAAACATGCCATATGGACGATTTGCGGTTAGAGTAGCTCTGGCATATTCGATTCTTTTGACAAAGTAATAAGCAAGATTGTATTGTTCTTCGGCAACAACACAATATAACATGTGAGCAAGACAAGCAGGGAGACGGTCCCGATGTCTTCCTAGTCCGAATACATTCTCTCGAATGAGTTCTTCCCATTGCTTCATGTCGGGGATTAGGTCTTTGGTGAGAATTTGATTTGGATTGAGAATGACTGTTTGACTTTTAATGGTGCGGTCTACCACGACACGTTCCAATTCAAGAAGTTGACGAATGTCGTCGGGAGTAGGAAGATCGGTGCAATATGGTCCCTCAGTTTCTTTAGAATAATCAAGAGAAGCAAGTTACCCACCGTTTGTAAAAACGGCTTGACCATTTGGAATTTTAGTTATGAATTCGTGTTGAATCATAAAAGAGATGACAAGATAGCCATAGTCATCGGTTTGTACCGTGACTTGACTATAGAAGTCTAGAATAAATCTCGGAACAATTGGTTTGTTGATTTGAAAGAGACAATTGAAGCGAATGTTAGTAAAGAAAACTCGATATTGTTGGATTTGTAGTAGGCTTGTTCAACAACACACCTTCGGAATGTTGCGTTTTTCATATGTTGTATAAATAGGGCAATAGTAGGGGAGATGCTGAGAATTTTGGATACTTTTGGGATGTAGTATTTAGTGAGAGATACATCGGTGGTAGTAGCTTTCGGCATTTTTGTCACCTAAACAAGTCAACAACAATGTCAAAAAAATGCAAAAATAAAAGAGTATGTAAGAAAAATACTATATGTGGAACCAAAATTACTTCGACTCTAAAAAATAAAAATCTAAGAAGTACTATTTTGTTCCTTAGTTTATTTTAACTCAAGTTTAAGTATTGACAATTTATACATTAGATTGTATATTTCGTCAATCCATGTGAGTTTGTTTGCAATTGGCTTATCACTAGTAAAGTACTTATTTTGACTCAAAAATTCTTATTAATTCGTGATAAGCCAAACGCTCTCTTATGGGTAGAAATCTTGTCCAATATGTCAAAATATATATGAATTATATATTTTGATGACTCACACTAGTTTTGTTTGTGTTTTTTTTATATACGTGATAAAAATTGGTAGTGATGGTCATTCGACTCTAAACAATCATCCTATGAGATGAACCAAACACTACTTTTATTTTTTATAAAATTTTTTACTCATTTATTTTGAAAATATATATATATATATATACATATATAAATATATATATATATATTTTTGGATAATCAATACTGATTATTTATAACATGTTTTGGCATTAATCAAACAATGTGTAAGTTTAAAAATAACATTATGCAAAAATTTCGCCATATCATAAGTATACATGTTCTTAAAATTTTGACTCAATAAGTGTTTTGATTCAATCCTATCAAGGTTGTAGTGTTTCTATGACCATGGGAATCATTATAGTTATGGAAATCCTAGACTAAATCAAGAAATATAACAATAATGAAAAAACCCCTAATTTTGATTAAGAACAAAATTGGATGAAATCAAACAAAAAGAAGGTTGAAAAACTTACAAGAAATGTTGTTGATTGACTTGTTAGTGAAAGCCCTTTGCGAATTTTGGTTAATTGGAAGATTTGAGGTTTTGATTTTGATGGCAATGGTGATGGTATTTTCGTCACAGCAGGTAGGAGAAGAGGGAAGAGAGAAAAGTGATGTTTGGTATAAAATTCGACTGTAAGGGGGTGTTTGGTTTCGCAGATAGGCGGTCCCCTTAATTAATTAAGGGGCCCACCCTTTTTACACGGCCGGTCCCCTTAATTTTAAGGGGGCCGCCACCTGAAAAAATTTGTGAGAATGAATATTGACAATTTTATAAGAATGAATATTGACAATTTTTAATTAACTCTTTGTTTAATTAAAAAGTTTCTTTGACTATCTCGGACGAGATAATCAGGATGTCAATACATAAGATGATTTGGTGACTAGACTTCTTGCGAACATGATGAATTAATTTCTTCGAACGAAAAAATTAATTGATACGTTTTGAAATGGGAAAGAGTGGATATTGTGGAGGATGAGAGATTGGAATGGAGTTAAGACTTCAACAAGGCAATTTTTATAGACGTAGTTGAGGCGAGCGGTGGAAGGGAGTTTGTCTCATCCATAGTGGTTAAAGACTTTTTCGATGCAAAACTAATCCTTTCTTTTATGTTTAATTTTTTTTTATAAAAATTATTCACTAACTCATTTATTCTTTCGTCCTACGTGAGTTCGTGGCCATAGAAGATTTCTATTTTATAGTAGTTCATGGATAATCCATGTGAAAGAATGGTTCCTTAGCCTTCAAGAGAAATTACTTTAAAATCTTCAAGGTAGCAAGCTTTAAGGATGAGGATTTATGGAAATCCTATATGAGTTCTTCAATTTGTTTGACGAAAGCCAAAGGATGCTTGTAGATGATTAACCTCGAAAGATATGATGATTTAGCCATTTGGTCCCCATCGTTCCATGTGTCCGAAGTTATTGTTTTCGAACATGTTTTGCATTTGATTCGACACATGCACGGTGAACATCTTCACATTGAGTAAGCTTGGTTGGTGTGGATGATTCCACATTGTGTGATTAGTGTTAGAGTAATTTGGTCTACCTTGGTCTCTCCTAGGTTGAGGTGTTTTGGAACGAGGATGAAAGTTTTCCTTTCTTCTCGAAGGAGGTGTTTTAGACCTTATTGTGGGTTTAGTAAATTCGACTCCGAGTTTTAAGGAAGGTTTGTAAAAAGTTTTACTCATCGATCATTTGGCAATATCAATATAGTAGTGTTTATAAGTATCAATTTTGGTTTTGAGTTTGGGTTTGATTCTATCAATTTTTCTTTCGACTCGACTTCTTGAGCTCTTACAAAATTTACTTGTTTGGTTTCGCTAGGTGACCCTTTGGTAAAATTAAATCCCTAAAACCGAGTATCCTAGAAGGTTTTTGAGAATACTTATTATTTTCTTTAAGTGATGACTGCTATCATTAAATTCGATTTAGGCCTAGATATTTCTTTTTATAAGCTTCTCATTTTCTAAACTTAAGGTCTTGACATAATTTTCATTCTCATTTAACCTCCTTACCTTTTTACTAACCTAGATAATTTATCATTTAATTTTACGTGCTTCACTCTCTAATTATATTTAAGCTGTTTTAGAGTTTTATTTTTAGCCAATGACCTTTATCCCTATTTTGCATAGTCCTACTATATTCACTATCTAATCATTTCGGTCTAATGAAGATTGGTCATCAACTAAAGTATTCCCCGGTTTGAAAGTACTATTGGAAGCTTTAGCCATAAGACACTTTTTGTCCTTTGTCTTCTCCTCTTCATCTTCGTCGCTATCACTCCAAGATCCTCCAACAAACGCCTTTTGATTTTGATAGTTCAAGACCATTCCCTCCAATGAGATGATTGGATCTCCCACACTTAAGCATTTTCTTTCGTCTTTGCTATTTTTGTCGTCTTTATTTCTTTGGAATGATTTTCTTTCTTCATGTGGTTGTCTTACGAATCGTCCTCGTCTTTTGAAGAATTTCTTGAAGTCTCTTACGGCCATGGCGTATTCTTCATCTTCACTATCGGAGGTTGAGCTATCATCATCACTAGATTCCTTTCTAGCTTTCAAGGCAATAGATCTACTTTGTTCTCTTTTGCTTTTGACGGTTTCAGAATCTTTCTTAATTACTTCTTCATAAACCTTCAAATTTCCAATGAGTTCGTCAAGTGATAGAGTTGTTAGATTCTTTGATTCTTCAATCGCCATGACTTTTGCGCGCCATTTAGGATGTAATGCCCTAAGAAATTTCCTAACACAATTATTGCTAGAAAAACCTTCATCAAGTGCTTTTAGACTAGTAAAATAGTGAAAATTAGCAAAGGCATTATCATTGATTTCCACTCCGAATCATGAATTGTTCATATGATAAACAAGAAGATCTATTTTGTTTGCTTTTGCCTTGATTATTACCTATGATGGATTAACAAAGTAATCCCAAATTTCTTTTGCGGTTTGACTCCTAAAAGTCTTTCAAATTCTCTATGTCCGTAAAGCATTATAAATTACCATTTTAGCTTCATTATTTTTAGCAAGTTTCTTTTTAAGATCATCGTTTTGTTTATGAAAAGGTACAATTTCATCCTTTTTAGTTTCGGGATTATTTTGAATAGGAGGAAAATCACCATCGGTAATAACATGCCAAAGATCTAGATCTTTTGACTTCACATAAGTTTCGAATCTATTTTTCCAATAAATAATTCCATCACTTTCAAATAGTGGTGGTCTTTGCATAGATTGCCCTTCTAAATATTTTTCCGATTCCATAGATCGATTCAAGTTTTAAAATACAATTTATTTTAAAAATCTTGTTTGACGTGGCTCTTGATACCAATTGTGGAAAACTAGAAGGGGGGTTGAATAGTTTACCGCTTTTTAATTTAATGTTTATGTTTGTTTATAAAAACTTAGATTCGACTTTTTGTGAATTCAATACTTGCACAATATGAATAATATAAATAAGTAAGAACAAATAAAGAAATAAGAGATAAGAGTTAGAAAGATCAAACCACAACACAAGGATTTATAGTGGTTCGGTTACGAAGCACCTCTTCGCCCTACTCCACTCCTCGAGCACCTAACTCGAGAGTTTTCTTCACTATGTCAACAAACTCCCTTATGGCGGAGAAAACCGTACACAACTTTCGCTTATATCAATTTCCGACACTAAGCTAGATGTCGAGTTCTAATCTTAGCTAGAACCAATCTATCACGACTTCACAACTTCTTCACTACTTTCACGACTTCACAACACAACTTCACAACTACACAACTTCTTCACGCCTTAGTATTCTTCACCACACTACTTCACTACTTCACTTCTACTTTCACACCTAACTATCACAACTTAGATGAATCACTAAGATTCAACTATACTTACAACAATCACCAAGATCTATCTACTATACAACTTTACAAGATTTACAAATGATTTACAAGTTATGATATGGATGCAACAAGATTGCAATACACACTTGAGGTGTAATACTTCTTCACTTGATGATGAAAGTATTCTTCTCTTGCACTGAGGAATTGAGCTTGGATCACCTTGAAACAAAGCTTTATGATTAAATGATCAAAGGATTTTAATGAGATGTGTGGGCTGTTTTTGAACAGAAAGAATAAGTGCAAAAGGTGAAAAAATAGTGGGGAATAGTCCAGTATTTATAGGACAATCTAGAGGAGCATCTACCTATGGGCGGTCCTTTTAATTTTAATGGGGCCGCCCGTGTATTTAAGGGGGCCGCCCTAGACTAGGGGCTCCCTAGTTTGTCTTTTGTGTAGGGGGGATTTTCTGGAACTTTTCTAGCCGTTTTAGGTCTAAAAATTTGAATTTTAAAATGTTTATTTTGAATAAAACATTTCTTTTAATTGTAAAAAATGTTTTGTAATGTTTATAAAAATGTTTACAACATTTTATAAAAGTGTGAGGTTGAATAAAAATTTCCTTTGATCATAAAATGCATTAAGCATTTATTTATTCATACCTTTAAGTGATATAATTTTTGAAATTAAAATTTACTACTAATTACTTGTTTACGTTTAATTTTACATTGAACGTTTTTATATTTTGTGATTATCAAAACGTAAAGATGTGAAAAATATTAGTAATGTTTTTAGGCATTATATTTTATCAACAATCTCCCCCTTTTTGATGATTACAAAATTTAAACTCATTAAATGGTTGAAACACATCATTAAGACTCATAAGAAACTGAATAAGTTTGATTAACTAATTATGTTTAGAAACATCTTCCCTTGCAGCACAGTAACACTTAGGCAATTTGGTCATAATGTCAAATTCTCTCCATAATGAACTCAATTTATGATAATATTCAAAAACAGTAAGTTCACCTTGTTTGAAATTATGAAATTTTTAAAGAAGATTAAAAATTATAGACCCGTCAAGTTTATCATAAGTTTCTTTAAGTTCAGCCCAAACCTCAGAAGCATTATCAGAGAAAATTTAACCAAGAAACAATTCTTCAGAAACAAAATTAAGCAACCAAGATAGCACAATAGAATTGCATCTCTCCCACTGATTGGACAGGGGAGCACTATTAGCATAAGTGGATTTAAGACAAGTTCCATTTAGAAAACCAGTTTTATTTCTAGTATTTATGGCCAATTTCATAGCAGCAACCCATACTCTATAATTTTCAGTTCCAGTAAGCTTAACAGATATGATAATATTAGAATTGAAATCACTAGTTTGCAAATGCAAAGGATTACCTAAATTCAAATTGCTAATCTTATCATCACTAGAACTAGCACCAACCATGATGAAATAAATAGATAATCAGAGACAAAGCAGATACAAAGAGAAATAATACACAACAGAAAACTAGATAAAAACTAAAGATCAAAATAAAGGAAAAATTCCTAAGATTTATAAAACTACTTAATTAAGAGAACTGGAGTTGGCCAGAGCAGGTATTCACACCAATTAGAGTTGGAGGATCAAAAAGTTAACCGAACTCGTTTGCACTCTCTACAATCAAGATTTATAAATCTTAAAGAACAGACTTACATAGCAATAAAGCAGCGGAAATACAAGATCTATCACCTACACACTTAATTCACTTAGTCAAGTGTACAAATGAACCCAGAAACGAAGATCCCCAAAAATCAAAATTAGGGTTTCAAAACCCTAAAATCAATTTTCACCAATTAACTACAGATCCACCAAATCAATACCCAATAAATCAAGATTCACCACTAGAAGAACTCCAGAAACCACGATCTAAGAAAACCCTCAAATTTGAACAAACCCTAAATTCGTAAAATCACCAGATTAGAGCCTGAGCTCTGATACCATGTAGAAATTATAACAAATATTGAGTGAATCCAACCAATCACCCCTTGATTCACTTATAAACTCAGATTCAATACAATACAATAAAAAAAATCAAGATTGATCACAAAAAATGATCAATCAATACAACAGATATTGATACAATACTCAGATAGATCAAAACAATTGATCTATCAACAAAAACTAAAGATATGATGAGAGAGAGGATATTAGGGTTTTGTAGAGAGAGAGAGAGATAGATGATTATGATAAACAACAACTCTTCTAGCTTATATAGGCAACAACTATCAACTTTTGGCAACTTTGATCCCTGCACATTCAACCGACATACAACCACAAACTAAACATAGAGTTATGGGTTAGAAAGAAAAGGGCAAATGACAATATCAGTCCCTGTACTTTATAACAGGAAAACTTGATATATTTAACAACTTTACTAAGATAATCTTTAGAGTACGGGGTATGTCAAAATGATTAATGCCTACCGTTAACATGATATTAGCGTCATGTTATTTACTTATTTTTCTACTACCACTATCCGACCATTTTATTTCACATATATTTTCAAAATTGATGAGGTAAATTTATGTGGGTCTGTTAGGCTTAGCAAATGGGCCTCAATCGGAGGTTGCTCCTTTGTATCATAACTGAAATTAAGAGAAAACACCATCAGCTCGCCTTGGGATTTTAGTCCGGGACCAACTCCGGTGTGAGAGTAAGTATGGATGGAATGAAATAATTGCGGAGAGAAATATAAAAGGAGAAGTATGGTTCGGAGTATGTGTGTTGTATCGTCCCGAGAGAATGGGCTTCCCTCTTTATACTACTCGAGTCTTACCTGACGACACGAGAATGGTGGTTGTCATCTAGGGTCAGCGAGGCAGTCGCTAGGTTGGTACTTCCTTTTTACCAGCTGGCCTAGTTTTCGTTTGTATGACAGCCTAAGGACAGTGGTCCAAACTTAGTACTATACTCTATCGGATTGTCCTTAGGTTCTGCTACTCCGGCACGAGACTATAGGGCCTGATTTTTCCTTCGATAGATCAGCTTCTTCGGAGTATGTGTATGGCTTAGGCCGTGCTAGTTTAGCAGAGGTGATCAGCTATGTTTCTCCTTCGGAGGCTCCGAGGGAGACTATACCTCATCAAAAACCTTGGGAAAAAAGGCTGAAAACTTGCTCGTGGTTAGAATCATGACTCCTCCACAGTGGACGACAATTAACAGTCGGCCGTGTTGACATGGACGATGATCAACGACAATTAATTATTAGTGAATAAATAGGCCCAAGCCCAGTTTGTGGGTTTAGGGTATTTAAGGGTTTGCCATTATAAATGATGATTAATAATAAAGTTATACCTACGGGGTTTTCATTGTCTAACATGGTATAATCTTATTAATGACCATTATTTAATGGTAAATCCCTAATACCTTAAACCCACAAACTGGAATTGGACCTATTTATCCACTAATACTCTCCCGTAATCCGAGTGGCGAAATCGCAAAAGCTCGGACTGGAGTAGTAAACTAGAAAAGAAAAAAAACAAAATATTAACATAATAAAAAACATAACTTTAGTTTACTCGTAACAAAACCGTACCAACGGTCGACTTTAGTCGACTGGTACCAACGGTCGGCTAAGTCGACTGGTAACACAACCGTACCAACGGTCGACTTTAGGGACTGTACCCAACGGTCAACTTTAGTCTACTGGTAACAAAGCCGTATGAACCATCGACTAACAAACAAATAATAAAACAACTATAACTATTTTTTTAACATAAAACTAATAATAGATGTGATCCTTAAAAATCACACTTCAAACAAAACTAAGCACCTTGAAAACCATCCTTATCGCTGCTTGCCACCAATCCATAGCAACCATTCATGTTGCCCACTAACTCTATTAAAATACTCAAATTAATCCGATTAATATTCAAACATAATACTTACAGAAAATGGCGACAAAGATCAACCGGATAATCAATTAGGGTTTGGTGTTTTAGGGTTTGACGGGGTGGTTTAGGGAGGCGGCTCAACGTAGCCACCTAGGTCTGAGGATCAGACCCGCTCCGATACCATGTTGGACAATGAAAACCCCGTTGGTATAATCTTATTATTAACCATTATTTATAATTGTAAAACCCTAGATACACTAAACCTACAAATCGGGTTTGGGCGTGAGACTATTTTCGCTAATATTAACGAGGTTCGTAAGCCGCGCCCTGCCGCGAAGGGCGTGAGACTATTTTTGCAACGAATCGATAACGCCAATTACTATTTGTCAGTCGTTAGGACTCACCTTACAATGAACCGATAGCATGAAAGACTACGTCCATAAATATTTTATAAATATATATTAAACTTCAGCATTTTTTATAAAATCGTTCGCATGTCAAAAGCGTTGCAATATTTGACTTGTTTTGTTCGCAATTCGACGATCTTTTCAATGGCATTTTTTCCGAATGAATCGATAGATTTACGTTCCATATTTGATAAATAATGTTTGTTATATAAAACAAATCGTAAATAGGTCAAAGTTGAAGGTCAATTTTGTAACTTTTAGCAAACTTGAGGGTACGTTTTGTAATTTGTTTTATCGTGAATCGTGAACTTTTTAAAATTCATGTGAATAGTTTTTGATGTTTAATATAAGTTATATAATGACTCTTACTAAATACCGTTAGATGACTTAGGGGGTGTTTGTTAGCCACTTTTGAGCATAGGTTTAGGATCAATGTCAAAATATGTAGTTTGTTTTGTGGGTTTGGCTACTAAATAGTAGAAAGGACCCCACCAAAAGTAAAAGGAGAGTACCTAGGTGGGTTTTTGTTAAAACTCTTCTCTCTCACATACTAATTAATATATCTCACTCTATCTCTCTCACACACAAATAAATTTTTTTATTTTTAAATAATATTTAAATGTTAAATTTTATTATTAAATTTATTAAAAAATATATAATTTTTCTTTCCTAAACCTATATCAAATCCAAATCCAATACTAATCTAAATCCGAGTCCAAACCCACTTATAAACCAAACGCACCCTTAGATCTTACCACCATTTTAATGCATGTTTAGAATTTAGTAAAAACATTTTTAATGACAAAATCCAGTATGTAATTTTCTTAACAACTTTGATACTTAAACCACTAGAACTAAAGTTTCTTTAAAATGAGGTTCGTTACCCGCGCGTTGTCGCGGAGCGCGCGAGACTATTTTTGCAACGGACCGATAACGCCAAGTATTATTTTTCAGCGATTGGGACTCACCGTGCAACGAACCGATAACCCTAAAGACTATTTTCATAAAAAAATTAAAATATACATTAAACTTCAACATTTTTTTATAAAATCGTACGCATGTCAGAACTATTGCAATATTGGGCTCGTTTTGTTCGCAATTCAACGATCTTTTCAGCGAAATTTTTTTCCGAATAAATCAATAGATATGCGCTCCGTAATTAACGAATAAAGTTTATTTTATTGAAAAGTCGTAAATAGGTCAAAGTTGAGGGTGTGTTTTGAAAATTGAGTTTCAAAAAATATGAAAGAAAAATGTAAATAGGTTACAGTTCATGGTGCGTTTTGAAAATTCGGTTTTGTAAATATTTTTATTAAGCTTCAACATTTTTTATAAAATCGTACGCATGTCAGAGGCGGTGCAATATTTGGCTCGTTTTGTTCGCAATTCGACGATCTTTTCAATGACATTTTTTTCCGAATGAATCGGTAGATATGCTCTCAATATTTGACGAATAAAGTTTGTTATATAAAAAAGTCGTAAATAGGTTAAAGTTCAGGGTATGATGTAAAAATATATAAAAAAAAAATTCAAGAT
>BQNB010014693.1:7739-74621 GCA_026074375.1 Tanacetum coccineum | reverse complement strand
TGGAAAGTGGGTTTTTTTATTTTTAATGAAAAAATAGATGGTTGAGATTGATTCATTGAATCTATGACAAATAATGGGTCTATGTTGATCTTAACTCACCATGACTAAATTTGGTCTGGCAACCAACTGTTGTTCGTTTATAATTATTTTCTAACAATAACTTTACGAACTTGTAGAGTTGTTGTATAGAGACGACAATGTATATTGTTTTTAACAAATCTGATAGTGTTAATCCGTTTGCGTAAATAATTTTCTTGTCGATTTATATGCAACAGATTTAAATGTTGCACCATAAAAACACACCTTTTGCTCATAATCAATTATAACACAAATTATATACACATATATACATAACCTTATCGACGTTTCACATATATATAAAGTTATTCTATGAAAAAATAAAACACGTACTCGTCTTTTTGAAATTATAGTTGTACCACATTATGAGAATTATATTTATTTGTAGTATTAGGCTTAGATTAAATTATAACAAATAGGTCATTTGAAAAATCATAGTTAAGTGGTTAACAATATAAGAAAGGTAGTTTTTTTCAACGGATTACATGTGAATATTCTCCGTTAAACAGGTTTGTTAGCGAGAATTAAGTCTCGAATTAGCTTTCGTGCAGCCATTGATTGGATTATGATAGAGTTGGATTAAATTAGGGTTTATCTGTGATGGACATGAAACAAAAATAAGAAGAAGAAGAAAGAAAGAAAGGCTTTATGTCGTGGCTGAAAAGATTCTAAGCCCTACTTTATTATTATGTCTTTTATCGTGTACTTTCCCTTCAATTATACATATATTGTTTCCTTACACTCCTCCCTTGCTTATAACAACTTTGAAAATGTACAAAGTTTCAAAAATGCTTAATAAAATACTAGTAAGGTATTTGCGCAATATGGCGGCGGGTACCCCGTGACTAAATTTGGTCTGGCGAGCAAATGTTGTTCGTTTATAAGTATTTTCTAAGAATAAATTTACGAACTTGTAGATTTGTTGTATAGCGATGACAATATATATACTTTTTATCAAAATCTGATAATGTTAATCTGTGTGCGTAAATGATTTTCTTATCGATTTATATGCAACAGATTTAAATGTTGCACCATAAAAACACTCCCTTTGCTCATAATCAATTGTAACATAAATTATATACATATATACATAACCTTATCAACGTTTCACATATATTTAAAATTATTCTATGAAACAATGAAACACGTACTCGTCTTTTTCAAATTATAGTTGTACCATACTATGACAATTATATTTTATTTGTAGTATTAGGCTTAGATAAAATTATAACAAATATGTCATTTGTAAATTCAAAGTTAACTGGTTAACAATATAGGAGATGTAGCTCTTTTTTCAACAGATTATAAGCGAATATTCTTCGATAAAGAGCTCTGTTAGCGAGAATTAAGTCTCAAATTTGCTTTCATGAAACCACTAATTAGATTATGATAGAGTTGGATTAAATTAGGGTTTGTATGTGATGGATATGAAAAAAGAAGAAGAAGAAGAAGATGATGAAGGAGAAGAAGGAGAAGAAGGAGAAGAAGGAGGAGGAGAAGGAGGAGGAGAAGGATAAGGAGAGGGAGAAAGGGAAGGAGAAGGAGAAGAAGGAGGAGAAGAAGGAGGAGAAGAAGAAGGAGAAGGAGAAGGAGAAGGAGAAGGAGAAGGATAAGAAGAAGAAGAAGGAGAAGGAGAAGAAGGAGAAGAAGGAGAAGGAGAAGAAGAAGGAAGAGAAGAAGAAGGGTAAGAAAAAGTGTAAACCACACCATGCGGATCCTGCGGTTTCGATTTTGCGGTTTTCAAAAGCGGATTTTCGGGTTTTAAACGCACCACACCACATACGACCATTTTTTAATTTTGGGCTTGAACCCATTAAAAATTTTGGGCTTGAACCAAATAGTAATTTTGGGCTTAATGTAAATACACTATTATAATTATATTCATGTGAGATAAAACTAAAAATATAAACACTTAATTAGTAAAACAAAAAATATAAAACTGTTAATACACCGCATCCGCACCACACCTCTAAATCTACTTTATACTTTTTAGCCCAAAAAAAGCCCGCCTTTTTAAAAGGCCATGTGTTTCAATTTTTGAGTGATAATTAGTAAAAATTTGAAATATTTTTATTAAAATTATTATTTATAGCGATTGCGGTACGGTTCGGGTATAGCGGTGCGGATTTACGGGTAAATCCGAAACCGCACCGCAAATTCGGTTTTTATTATTTTTAGAAACCGATCCACCGGTTTTTGTCATGGTGCGGTTTTTGCGATGCGGTTTTTATGGTTTTGTTGCGGTTTGCGGTGCGGTTTCTGCTCACCCCTACTTCAGATTGGGTTCTTGAATGAGATTCTTTGATTATGTGGTTAGTAATTTTAAATTTTGATTTAAGTTTGTGTTGAATGATTCTCTTAATTAGGGTTACTAGGGTTATGCTTTTGGGGTATCTATTATATGCTGATTGGTGTTTCACCATACTCAGCTTGCTTGCATATTAATCTTGATATATGGTTGTAAATGGTAGTACTCCGTAATTATTTTTTTGGTAGTACTCTGTAATTATCAGATGGCATGATATTTTTTTTTACTTAAAATTAAGGCTTATGGTTACAGCTTGCTTATACTTTTACTAATAAGGTGGGTCCACCCTTGAATATATGTTGTTAGAATAAAATATGTAAGAAATTAAGTTAAAAACACTCATTAATATGATTATAAAAACTACTGCTAATAGTGTGAAAAATATATGTTATTAGAATAAAATATGGGGTTTCTTTGATGGTGATGGTTTTGATGGTAGGATTTGTTAGAGGTTTATATGCTAGATTGTGCTTGCTCTTATTTTTTTTGGTTAGTGAAGCATACGCGTTTGATTTTAGGTTTGGAATTTTTCTACTTTTTTTCATTTATGTTGTTTGTTTAGTGTTAATGCATTGTTAGGATAGGGATTGATTATCTGCCTTGTTTAGGTTTTCGATGCACTAGGATAATGATTGATTATCTTGAGTTTTGGTGAATGTTGTTATGACTAAATTGTTGCTACTTTTTTTGTTCGGTTATTGGGCTTTCATTTAGTTTTTTTAGATAAGAATGATGCTAATATTGATTGTAAAAGGCTCCTGTGATGAGTCTTAATGGGTTATATTAAAGCTGAGATCTTTCACACCTTGGCGGGGAAACCTACTATTTTTTGTAGCCATGGCGGACATATCCGGTTTGATAATGCTTATATCGTGATTTGCTGATGCTTACAGATGTTTGAATGTGTGAGACGGGTCGTGGATTAAATTATTATTTTATTAAAATGTTTCCACTGATTAACGTTCCCACTGATTGTATATTGTTAAAATTAAAATTGCTCGATGCGTTTGATAAACGTTAAAGTTATATAGGCGATGAAGATACTATAGCGTTTATACGTTTATCACAAGTATCTTGGCGAGGCACACTGTAAGCATCAGCAAATCATGTAGAGTTGATGTGTCGGAGGTGGATACTAATATGTGTTGTATGTGTGTTGGTGGATCGGGCGGGTATAAAAATGAGATGGGTTGAGCTTAGGGGCAATGACGACTACAATCTTCATTTGTGTTTTTCAGGAGCATGATTTACGGACACCCGTATCTTGGCTCGACATCTACACTTAGGTTGCGGTTGCAGCCATGGCGCGTGTTTTGTGTTGTTCTCACAATGATAGATCTGAGCCTCCCAAATTAAACTGTGTTGCCTTTGTATGTGGCACATATATGTATCATTGGGTCTGTTTGATTACGTTGGCCGGTTTGCTGATGTTAGGTAACAGGAATATGCATTTGTCTTGACGTGGTCATTTATACTAAGAAATGAAGATATTATTGTGTTTATGCATTTATTATTTTGCAACTCCGATAGGCTGCTAGACCGTGATGTACAAAATCGACCCGTATCTTGGCGGGGCAGCACGACGTGCTTGCAGCCATGGCAGATTGCATACCCTTTTATCCGGTCCAACACTCAAAAATCTGAGCCAAACGGTTTTACATAATATCAAACATTATGTATTGTGGGTATTCATGTATGAGCCAAACCGGTTGACAGATTCCAAATCTGGAATGGTATTTGAAACGCATCAGATGTTCTCTCACTTAAACTTGCAGCCACTTTGTGTTAACTTTTTGTTGTTGCCGTAAAATTCCTCAGGAACCCAACAGACGTGCAAAGGATTATTTCAGGTTGTAGGAAACGACTGGCACATGCACAGCTGTATTTTTTTGGATAAATAATCAGCTTTTTCACTTATTTGTTCCAAAAATTTGTTGTCCTTTTGATAATAATATATGGTAATTGACAGGCCACTCAAAAATGTTCGTTCTCACTAAAAAATTGTTACCTTCAAGGTACATAATAACCCAACAATAGGTATTGCTGATCATGGTAGTCTTTTGGTTCATGATATCCCTATGAATTGTAGGTAACGGTTCCTTATAGCAGCCTACATTTCTATCAGATTTAAACATTTCTAAAATTGTTATTTTATTTCTAACTTTTTGTTTATAATATGGTATTTTAGGCACGAAGGAAGAAGAAGGAAAAGAAGATGGAAGAGAGTAATGATGATGATGCATCCGTTGGTGCTCTTTTTTAGAAGGTGAAGATAAAGTTAGCTTACTTAGATGATCCTTACTCCTCAGGTTAGAGCCAAAACTGAGAAGAAGAAAAAAGATATTAATTTGATCATGTCCATTATTTTTGACCCATTTACAATATGGTATGTGACACTATAAAAAACTAACGGATCGATCAAATGGGTTATTGGTAAATCACAAACTCCAGCTCAGATTTGATCCTACAACCTGATATATGGTCCTCCGCCTTCACTCTCATAACAATATTTTTCGGCTTATGTTTCATAAGCTCATCTTTTGTTGCTTCTCTTATAACTTTTTGGCTTATATAACCTTATAAGCCGAAAAGGTTGAAAATGAGCCTAAAAAAGTAAGCTTATGCAACATATGCCGAAAACCAAATAAGCCACAAGTCCGCTATATGTGCTTAGTGGGTGTTTCTTTAAGCTTATTTTTGGGCTTATCTGTTTCGGCTTATGTTTTATAAGCCTAAATTTTTGGTTTTATTTTTGGACTTATAGTCTTATACATAAGTTTATTACTGTCATAACTCAAACCAAACTTTTATAAGCCTACAAGTTTCAAAATAAGTCAAAAAAATTAAGCTTATGAAATTACCAAAAACAGCTAAGATCATAAGCCGTAAATAAGCTCAAACAAACACCCCCTAAGCTGATAAGTCGAAGCAGCTTGAATGAAAAAAAACACCTTCTGCTTAAAGATAAGCAGAAATGCATAAATAACAAAAGCAATCCCAAACACCCCCTTAGTGTTTTTGTTATATATTTTTGTTTAATTTTGATGTCTAATTCCAAGTTGTGTCATATGCATATGCTTTCGCCTATTGCAAACTCATGACGTGCTTTATAAACTCTTTTTCTAGATGAAAGACGTGAGGTTTCAAGGAGAGGATAACATGGTAAGCAACTTCATAACTTCACTTTAGCTTATAACTTTCTACTTATTTGTTGTAACTAAACATGTACCCTACTGCAGAGAAGAACCACTTTGGTGAACGAATTGGGGTTGTTCATGTGAGGTAACAACGTGTAAGATTTCTACTCTATAAACACTACGCGATGTTCATATTGTTTATATATCTATGTGTGTATCAGTGTATACAGATAATCTGTTATATGCGGTGGCTAGGCTACTTATTTGCAGCCATTAATCCTTAAATCTAAAGTAAATAAGTTGAACTTGTAGACATGTAGTAGCAAGTTCCTAATTTCCATTATCGAGATATTTTTTAGTATTATATGACATTAACCAGCACGGCCTTAGTAGTGGTTGAGGCCCAGAATTAAGAAGACTAAAAAACATAGAAAATATATAATACACTTAAATTCCTTGATCTTTATGTGATACTCATGGTGATGTAACCTTTGAATAATAAATAGCAAAAATGTGTGCAGGTTTCCTTCAGCACCAACCTCAATACAAATTGTGCTTGCACCTTTCTTCTTTGTGAAGTCCTTAAATCAAGCCAATCTTTATAGTTAGTGTTGGTGTTTGAGTTACGTGTTTGTCCGTGGCCATCAATTCCCAGCTACAATTTGATGATATTGACATGGGTTACAAACCGCCTTCATACACGGGGGACGCGCCACAAGGAACTCTTGGAACATCTTATGGTAACACTGGCCTTTTATGCCAACAGTATGAAGAATCGATACAAAGTTTCAATAGGACCTAACATGAGTTTGTGTTAGTTACAGTGATGGTTAAAGGATTATCGAGTAATCACATAAGCGTGTGCGTACGCTTGAAGATGATCTGTTTTTAGCGGGATTTAGCAAAGAGGCAACACATAAAAATTAAGAGCAGGTAAGTTTAGGTATCACTTCATAAAAAGATATGAATTTCCAAGTTTTTTTATTGACACAGTGAATGAGATATGCAGTTTTTGTGCAGAAAGAAATTTTAGTCCTTAACCGGTTAGACTTTGTGTTTATGTGTTAATTAAAAGGGATAAAGACGTAGAATACCAACGAACTTTTCAAAATTTATCGATTTGGTACGTGTACTTCAAAAATTATCGATTTGGTACGTGTACTTCAAAAATTATCGATTTGGTACGTGTACTTTTATAAAGTGTTCTCCTTTGCACATTTTGATGACATGTCATACGTGATAGGCTTACACGTGGCACATCCATAACGTGACACATCATCAAAATGTGCAAATGAGAACACTTTATGAAAGTACACGTACCAAATATATAATTTTTGAAGTACACGTACCAAATTGATAAATTTTGAAAAGTTCGATGGTATTCTACGGCTTTATCTCTAATTAAAAAGACGTATATGTGAGTATCATTCGTATCTGACCCACTATTTGTGAAAAAAGGCTTTACCCATGTTGGGTGTGCAAACCCAATCCCACATCGGTAAATCTCAAAGTTAACATATAAGCTTGGTGGGCTACTCCTTCTATCACCAATTGGTTTTAGAATGGAACCTCAGTTGGGCTTATATGTTATACTTAGTGAGATGCTGGGCCTAGGATTCTCACAATAATGTTAACGAGGGGGTTTACCCGCGCTTCGTTGCAAGGTGTTTGAAATCAACGAATTCAATCGGTGCGTTATGTGCCAGGTTGTTTGTCAAAATAACATGTCTGCATGGTTTTAGACTAAAATTTTACATATAAGTAAGGTGACAAATATGATTAAGAAACTTGTACAATATGAATAACAATCTGATCTCCTTATAAACTAAGGAGGTTTAATCTTTGAAATACACTTTTCCTAACTACGACACATTTGACATGTTCTCATTTTAAGATAACCTATTCACAATTTACGCATTTGAGCAGTTAGTCATGAGTAAACCAGGTCAAATGCCCACCATAACGACTAGTAATTAAGCTAGCAAAACCAACTTGAAAGGCTTCACTGTCGACGCGTATGATTACACCGAAGTTTGAATTCCTGCACACATTCAATACATATAAAATACTGAGATAAGAAAAGAAATAAGATTACACTTTGATAAGTCTACGATAGAAAGGGAAACAAAAAGAATATTTAAAAAAATGTGTTCCTGAGTTTTTATAGAAGAGAAGAAAAAGGAATCGATATGCATATCTGAGTGATTTTCTCTCATAACTGGCATCATAGTTGTGGGAAACAATCATGGCTTTTGCAGTTGAAGCTGAATATTTTTAACTTAATATCAGCTTTGGGAAGGGGTAACTTAGACTTAATTCATCTTTGATATCAATATCACTTAGACCCTGATGACAGATTCCTATGAAGTGCTTCCATGACTGTTTATATCATCTCGTAACTAAGATTAACAAAGTTTGTAATTAGCTAACTATGAGTGCATAAACATATTCTAGCAATCCGGATGATGTTGTTTTATGATAGAATAATAAATCAGGTAAGCAACAATATATTTGTTTACAACCATCCATTACAGGGGAGGATGTTGCATCAGGCTACATACGTTCAGCTATGACAATGACCGTTGTATGTTTTAAACACCCCTTTTCATTATACAAATTAAATATAATAGTTGGTTAAATAAATTTTATAATACAAACTTCAATTTCTCATATACAAAATTGTCATTATAAATTATAAATATGTTGACACATTGACGTTTCACATACTTTTCTTACTATACTGCTACCCCTCAGCCCTATAGCATGTTCACACATCAAGGTTCCTTAATATAATTGTCACTTGTTATCTACGCTTTCTAACTAAAGAATTTCTATAAGATCCTAAGGCTTATACAACTTTATTTGATGAAAGATCAATACCACGTAGTGCAATCCTGAAGCTTATGTTTTGAAGCATTGGTTAAAAGAGCCTGAAGGCAGCACATGCTCTAAAAGATCTACGCCTTCCTACTACAAAACCCTCTTTGGTATAATGGAATCATTTATAATAATAGAAAAGTAATTATATGGGTTGTTAGATATAGTATTCTCTTTAGTCAATAGGTTAGCGGGTTTAGTGTAAATTTAGCTCTAATTATAGCCATATTAAGGTTGTTGGGTTTTTCTACGGCCTAAGCCCATCCTCCCCCTCATCTCTATAAAAGGAGGTAAGGGGGAAGGCTTTCACACATTAATTCTTCCAACCTGTTTGTTCTCTCCCTCATCTCTATAAAAGGAGGTAAGGGGGAGGGTTTTGTACTTCATTCTTTTACTTACTCAATAAACATATAATATTGAGGGTTATATTCTTGTACATCTTTTTCTTTTCTGTCATACATAATCTGCTGGGGTGTGTTCGTCTTCAAGATCGGATTTATTCCGCACTAGTAACCAGGTTGTAGGGTGATCAAATCCTACAATTACACTCAAAACCTGTATCCATACATATAATATTCAATTATTAATAAAATGACTGTAACATTCAACATTTACACGTTTTGTTATAATTACATTTCTAAAAAAAATCATTCCCTCTTTCTACGACAATTTAATTCATCAAATCAATCACTCCCAAAGAATTAGTAACAGATGAAAATGAATCACGCACGTTTTATTTTTCCTCTAAACTAAGATTTGTACCATTTCAAACGAATGAATCTCACATAAAAGAAATAGAAGATTTGCCAATCACTTTAAACTCAACAATTTGAATCGTAATCACCATTTTCTTTCGCACCAAGTCATGCTTTCAATTGTAGTTACTATCTCCATAAAAAGGTCGCCTATACAAAGGTTTCCCTGCACCTTAAACCTAAAACGGCCACTAAAAAATAAAAACACAAACATACTCACTAAAATCCGAGTTTCGTGCGACGCCGAGGTTGTCCGAGTTGGAGTCTACTCGGGTTGATTTGATCGGTACATGTTCGGGTAGTTTCGTTGTGGTTTCATTAGTTGGAGGAGTATAGTTTGTGACTAGTAAGCGGTTAGGTGTTTGTGTTTGATTTGATTCGGTTGTGTCTCATTAAATCTGGTGCATGTGTTCATGTTCTTATTTTGGCTTTGACCTATTTCGTTTAGTCTCGAGGTAATTCTTGATCTACCATTCATCCTCATTTTGTTAATATATATGCATTATATACATGTTCTAACGTAGATCATTACATAGGCTTATAAAATGAATATTGCATAAACTATGAAGAAGGAAGTTTTGCATAAAATATAATGCATAATAAATGCCTCTTTAGTAAGGTAATAATATTAATACACGAATAACTTTAATATTTTAAAAATGGAAATTCTAAAATCTGCTCCATAATGGCATACGTTATATGATTTTATAAATATCAAGTATGAAAAGCTTAGAAGTATTAAGGATGCTTTAAATTGGTTTTATTATGACAATATCATCAACCAAATCTTTAGACTTGATCTAACATACTAAAATTTCAACAAGCTGTTAAGCATATTTTAATCTAACACAACTAAGGTTCGCTTATATATATCAAAGCTAGCTAGTTTCGTGTCTAATGAGAGCTATGAAGAGATGTAAGTGGCTTAGAAGATATATAAGTCAAAACGTTAAAAGAATCATGCTTTATTATTTAAAATTGAAGTTATATATATCACAAATCCTTAACATGAATATAAAGAAAAGTAAACATAACTCAATCTTGTAGCAATTGATTATATTAAACTAAGAGGTCACGTATAATGAATAAACATTCAAAATAATTAATGTTAATAATTATTGGTCCTTTAACTTATGTAGATAATCCAAAGAAGGAGTAAGTTGTGTTTTCAGATACGCGTTGAATTACTCTTAAGGTACATATATTCTATCCTTTCTTTTAAGGATTCTTATGACATTTGATTCTTATCTATTGCTCCTTTGAAATCAATATTTATGCTTTCCATCCCATTATTCGTTATTCGTTTGCTACCTTATTTGATAACTTCGTTAAGCCCTTTGAATTCGTTTGATACGTGCTTCATTTAATATTGCCATGATATGAACTTATCCGTTTTGTTTAGACATGATTTACCTTGGACATAATATGTTCGTTTTGTTATGCTATATGAACCCTTTGTTCTGTTCCGATGCCTGAGCTAACTAGCCATGGAGGTACCATGGCCGCGTCATTGAGGAACTAATAGCGTGACACTATCTGTGGCGGGGTGATCAGTCCATGGCATTCCCTTTCATTTTGTGTGCTCTATTATGCACTTGGCCATATATGATTTGAGTTGTAGGGAGCGTATGGATGCATCCTAGGTACTTGATAAGTGTAAAATACACATATCCATTTATGCTTTAAATAACCCAATTAAACCCAAAACACAGTGAAAAATGGCAAAAATATACTTGTTTCTGTGTTCTGTGTGTGTAGGTATGGATATATTAGAAATCACAAGAAAACCATCAAAAACAAGCAAGCACGGACACGAGAACGGAAGAATGTACAAAATCCGGAAGCCAAAGCCAGAAAAAGTCAAATCTACAGTCAACTCCAGTCAATCTTGGTCAACAAAAGTCAACAAGACCCAAAATGTTTCAAAATAACCCCTCAACTTTCAGAGAAGTCCATAAATGGTCCCCAACCCTAAATGGGCCTCACCCGGATCTAAGAGCCCAAGTACCTAGCCCATTACTCTTTTATAAAACACAAGGACTAGTCTTGTAATTTCTAAAACTCCTTTTATAACTAGAAAGGGAGAAAAGAAAGAGAGGGACTAGAAGTGACAACTGGCCATCACAAGGTACGAGTTTATGATACAAGGATGTGCAGGAAGCTGAGAAGCTATGATGCTGCACATGATGGTTTTGTGAACAACTGAAGCGGCGTATATGACACTTACTGGGGCTTGGAAGAAGGAAATATGGCTAAAGGGACTTTTGGCAGAGTCAGGATATGAGCTAAGTTTAGTAGCAGGAATTGCTACTGGTGCCTTGGTAAAAGGCGGTTCCCGGTCGTGGTTCCAACACAGGTTGAAGGTGTGCGTTCGGTATTGACTAATAGTGATACTAGGTGTAAAATTGTTAGATATAGTATTCACTTTAGTCAATAGGTTAGGGGGTTTAGTGTAAATTTAGCTCTAAACCTATTGACTAAAGTGAATACTATATCTAACAATAATAATAATAATAATAATAATAATAATAATAATAAAGTGATGTTTATTATTAAAGTGAATTTCTCAAATTTGTTATAACTCCTATTATTCTAATGAAGTGATGTTTTTATTAAAAAAATAAAATAATAATAATAATAATAATAAAGTAATGTTTAATCCTTATTATTTTAATTAAGTAATGTTATAATAATAATAATAATAATAATAATAATAATAATAATAATAATAATAATACGCTTCAAAGTTACCCCACATGAACATTTAGGTCTTCTTTATCTATACAAGTACTATTTTATTTGTATCTTCTACTTGTGTGGTACAAATATACTATACATTCAAGCAAGTGCTCAAAAAAACTTATAAGGTGCCTTCTTATAGAACAAAACTTTCTTAACATGATGTAAATGAATTTTATGTTTAAAATAAATTGCGATTAAGGAACATTGTCAGGTACTTTAATCTCATATTTTCATAATATATCAGCTATTGCATTTGTATTGTCAAAATAGTTTTTATATGAGTTAACTTGTTATTGCTTAAAATTATTCAAAAGTTATTGTAATAATAAAATAAGAACTGAAAAGCAATTCAAGCTGCATGAAGTAGCATTTGAAAAGAGATTATTTTTATAAGCTGCATGAAGTAGTATTTGATTTTAAGAGATTATGAAAGATTATTTTTTTATAATATCTTATAATTTTGTCTACCAAACGAAGCTTATATTTTAAGTAGCTTATTTTAAAAAAAATAAGCATACACAAACAAACCATTCATCTTTCTCTCAATATTTGAAATCTAAAAAGTAAAGTCAAGAACAAGATTGTTCTCCTCTTACTTGGTTTCAAGTTAAAACACGAAAGTAATCATATCAAGAAAAATCAAACCTACCCGTGTCATATGCTAATCTTCGTGGGTCAAGAATTATTTGTAGGTTCAGAGATTCTGGTGTAAAAGATCCAACTTGGTATAATCATTTGTGTTTCGATTTGATAATCAGAACAAAATGAAGTTGCGTTTTGAAAATGGTAAAGGATCTAGAGTCAAGTTTTTGTGTCTATAGTGTGAGTTGCACAATACTGTGTTTGTGTGTCTGAGAATAGGAAAGAGGCGTGTGTTTTTGATTTGAGTATTAGGGTTAGGGTTTGAGTTGTGTGAGAGTATTTTATACATCGATGTTTTTTTTAGGGTTAACATTTTTTGGTTTGGGCCTCATGTGTGAGTGTAACGAAATTTTTGAAAACAAAATTTGGGCCTAATAAAATCGGAACATAATAAAAAGGTGGAACACATTTAGGCTGAATTTTATTTTCGAGTGATCCATCTCTGTTTGTATACTGAATTTGTGTCTACCCAAATCAAAATCAAAGTCGGGCCTAAATTTTTAACGTGTCATTTAGCTATAGTTTTTGTTGGGCTATTGTGAATAGATTTTAATAATAAAAACTATGGTTTAAATATTTTGAGATCACGGTTCCTAATTGCTGAAAAAATAATTCGAATGTGATTGAGGTTTTGAGTTTACGTTTGTTAGAATTCTGATTGTTTGTGCGTAATTTGATTTGTGTGATAATTTGGATTAAATTTTTGAGTCCGTGTCGAAAATTTTTGGGTTCGTTGTGATAAATAGAGAAAATGGGATCAAACGAGGAAATAGTTCAATTACTTCAAAAGACACAAACGATTTTCAAACAAACACAACGTGACAAAGAGGAAAAATATCTTAATGATATTATTCAGTTACAAGATAAAATCAAAGATCTTGAAAACGTTGTTTGTAAAATGGGCAGATCAACTGACACACTTCGGTTGCTTACAAATGAACAAAAAGCTTTTCGGGATAACTTACGTAAGTCGGGTGTGGGATATAACGGTTCTTGTGTTCTTTCACAAGCTTATGCTAAAATTCCTAAGTTGTATCGTGCTTATGAACTTTGTGATAAAAATGAACAACTGCATGTGTTTGATTCTGAGGAAACTCTTGAGGATGCTGAAAAGAGTCAATTAAAAATGAATGAGTTTCAAAAAGATGAAAAAATTCAAGAGTTAAAGATTCAACCAATCGATTACGAAAAGTTGAACAAACTTTATAAAGAGTTTGTTCCTCAAAAACAGCTTTCTGAGCCTTCTGTTAAGCAAACATGTTCTTCACCTTATTCTATTCCCTTTGTTAAGATTCTGGAAACAAAAACCATGCCGAGTGAGTTACCTTTGATCAACGAATTATTCAATATAAAAGTTGGATTTGAAAAGCTGTCTCTGTTAATACACCATAACAGTAAAAGAGAAAGCATTTTTTACACATCAAAGGCAGAGATAGAACGTAATGATTTTTGTCGAGAAAAAGTCAAACCACTTCTTAATGAATTACAGGTTTACTTTGATGACTTTCAGAATCTATTTCAAAGGGATATAAAAGAAATGAAAGATGCGTTTGAGCAAAATGATGTCTATCTTGATGAAATTGAGAATCAAAATGTTTTCGGGTTGATTACACCCTCTGAAAAAAAAACGTTTGTAGATTAGAAGTGTTTATAACTGGCTCACAAAGAACGGGAATGAAACTTTGATGAAAAAAATGTAAGACTGAGAATACGCCAAAAGAATTATAGGTATCAGGAAAAAAAAACTTAAGAGAACAGGACATTTATAAGATTAAGCACCAACTACCAACATTACTACTACTAGAATTTCTCAAATCAAAGAGCCAACATAGAACATATCCATTTCGTGTTCATTAATTTTCTGTTGAAATCGGCCGGAATTGGTCCTACTTATGAAAGCTCCATTAAGTTTAACTTTTCTCAATGCTCACTAATGTCTATCAGAAAACAATAATATCAAAAAGACCCAATGACAACTGACGACGTAGAATACCAATATCCTATATGATACAATGCATATGTGAATAACAATAGCTCTTAAATTTACAATAGAATCTATACCAGTAAAGAGCACACGAACGGCACAACCAGTGGTCTCATGTATTGCCTTGATTGTAGATCCTTGCTTCCCAATTAGAGTTATGGCTTGCATTGATGGTACCAATAATAGAATTGAGCAAAATGAATCAGGTTGTACAAAGCTTTTTATAACATATAAAGCTTGCTGCTTTATAACCTTTTTCTTGAAAATTTAGACAATTAATCAATTTCTTGAAGTTTACCACGAAAGTCAAATTTAGACAATTAATCATGTCATGTTGTCCAGTGTCCTTAAAATCATATCATAAGAAAGTAGAAAACAAGCCTAAAGTGATAATGAATGAGGTTGTACAAATTACTAATAGAAACTCCAAAGTGAGAGCTATAATAATCCAAAACCTTAAGTAGTTAAGTGATAGAAGACAAAATTCAATCCCACGAAATTGCTCTCAAGTCAGCACATGAGTTTACATCACAAAATTGTTAGGGCAGTTACCAAAAACACTCAATAGGTATAGAACCTATTTTTCCAACCTTGTTGCCTTGAGTTCTTGTAACATGCGTCGTCTATAACTTCTTGCAAATTTATCTGTTCCACCACCAAGGCACTCTAGCCTTCTTCCACTGGTCAAACTCTCCATATGGGCACATACCCATACACCACAATCGCCTAGAGGGCCCGACTGTATAGGAACGTCTTGTATAAAATTAATACCAAACTCCGGAACCCTTGGGGACTCAACGTGATCGTAATATCCAATACGTTCTAAGTATGCCGGTAGTCTCCCTATAAATGATTCCAATGCTCTCCTAGTCAATTCATCATAGGTACCATGTAAGGAATCATAAACATCTATTGTCCCATTTCTTAAATTTAAGACAGCCATACTCCAATGTCCCGCCGCACGTTCTTCAACACTACGCCTCGTATCTATCGAGATAGGTAAGATGATCTGCAAGATTGTAATTAAAATCTTGTTATGAAGTCAACAATAACTCCCACAACTGTTTTTCCCCCCAAACCTCTCCTTCCTCCCATTTCTTTTTATATAGGTCATTTCTCCCATTTAGTAGTTTAGTTATATACAAGAGTGGTAAGATGGTTATTGATAACGCTTTTAAAGAATGTGATAAAGTGAAAGAATTTGAGCTTATAAATTCAAGTGAAGTTGATAATGGGATCAAGAATATCAAGGAAAGAAGTAGTTTAAGCACTTCAACTTTTGCTAATGAGGATAACAGTAATAATGGTTTTCTTGTTTGTGATCCCTTATTTGAGAAAAAGAAGACTCGTCCATGGTGGCGGGACATACAAAAAGAGAATTGTGTTGTTAATGCTTCCAATACAAGAAAGCAAAATGAAGTTTGGAAGAAATAGAAGATAATGGGGTTACAAAATTAAATGATCTAGGTGAAGTAAATGATAACAAGCGTATAGTAATTATGGATGAGGGAGATCCTTTAGTAAAGACCACTTCACCACTGAACTTGAGTGAGATGATAGATGGTTTTGATAACAAATTGGATGAAGTAAGTGTTACTGTTACAGGTATGAAGGTACAAAACTTTTAAGTACAAAAGGGGTGTTTGGGCTTGAGATTTGTGGAGTGTTTGTTTTCATTGATAGAAGAACAAACGAGTAGAGGATGACATTTAAAAACATGTTCCTCACTTGGTTTTGGTTAATCTTGAGGACAAGATCATGTTAAGGGGATGGATTGTTATGGGTCATATTGGGAAGTCATAAGTCAACAATAACTCCCACAACTGTTTTTCAACCCAAACCCCTCCTTCCTCCCATTTCCATTAATCTTACTTATCTCTTTAAGGTGTGATTAAGTTTATAGTAATCTGAAAAAATAATAATACTTACACTATTGACATGCCACCAAGGAGGGTATGAAAGACCATCACCAATGCCAAACCTCAATTCGGCTTCATCATCAAGGAGATCAACAAATCCAGGTGGCATTATAGTCCAAGAAGTATCTTGTGGCCTCCTTTCTCTCAACCATGAAGACCATGCATCTATATGACTTCCCTCTAGGTACCCATAGCCCTCCTCACCAATAACCGAACTAGCGCCACCATCCAACACCCTCCAAAACTCATCACCCACTGGGTAGTCAAGTACTCGAAGCATACAAGGGTTTCTCTTCCGTTGTTTAGGCCTCTCAATCCGAGTGTTATATAACCTTGAGGCCATCTCCTCTCGAAAATCTCTAGCTATCTTTTCAGTATCACCATTTAAATCTATGGAATGTCCTTTAGATATCTTTTCGAGAAAGAAACAAACTAGGACCCCGCAATCCCTAACATTTGCTTGTTGTGGCACGTTCTCCATATACTCTGTAGTCAATTTAAATGACCTAGCATCCAATCCTACAACGTTAAAGTAATCTATCTTCTGCAAATGTCTAGCTAGAACCAGATTCCACTCCTCCACCTCTTTAATAATCCACGCCTCATGTTGTTCAGAGTTTAAGGTGTCATACACCGAGATGCTGATATTCCCAAGGTTCAAAATACCCAATACCCAATGATTACCGGCAACATTTATAGGAATAAATACCTGCAAAATAAATAAATAAAATAATTCACATCAAAATAAAATAAAAAATCAGGTCGTATAAACACAAAACATCTGGTCAGTTTGTGTATACATACCCTGTTGATATTTGCCCATGGTATGAACGGCTCTTTCGTTCCATCTAGGGTACCAGCCAAGTCTAAAATTCGGTCTAAGTTGGGCTCTTGTTTATGGTGGCCAATTAATTCCGTCGGTGCTATTGTCCAATCAGCTGCAGATGGCCTCTCTGAAAGGATAAGGCGAGACCACGCGTTTATGTGCTGTTAGATCAGTAGATTATTAGTATCGAATAAAAGTATAATAATTCATAGTATTACATACATATATGTCTTTCAAAGAAAAGGTACTATTAAATACAATTATAAAGTAAACTAACCTGTCCAGAGAGCCAACCAGTAGGATCAATTCCAGAAGGATTATTCTTTCCCAAGAGACTATCCCACCACGATTTGTCCGCACACACATTTTCTGGCAAAACTCTAAGCCAACATTCCGCCTTTTCGTGTTTGTAAAATTCCTTAAATGAAGATGGGTCATTCACCCTTGTAACCTTTTATTAAAAAACAAAAAGACTCGCATAAATAAACAAGAATTAACCCATAGAAACGCTGACATTAAAATGAAGATGGTTTCTCAATGCGTTTCAAGCATTATTTCCTTGTTTGAATGACATTAAAAGGCAATTTACAAACTTAAGACCAATTTGCACTACGACTCTATTCTAGATGTCACTTTTAAAAACAATCCATAAGACAAAATCACACATTTGTTTGTCTCTTCCTAGGAAACTTTGCATGTATCTTTCAATTGATGATTGCTATATTTCATTTCTCAAAAAAAAAAACGAATTAACCTATAAATACTTGTTTGGAGATTTACCTTATGAGGACAACACTTGTCAAGTATATTTGCGATTCGGGATACATTAGCCTGCATTTGGAGCCCCCCTGCATCCCGATCTACCAAGTGTGTTAACACACTCTGAAGCAAGTTGTTCATAGAGGCCATGGTTTCTTGTAAAGTGGGCCTTAATGATTGGTGGCTAGGACGAGGAATATAGTGAGAAGATAGTCCACGTGGACCTGGCCACTTCGTGCCCGTTAACATTATACGACGTCTTGATAGCGTTGACATAGAAACTACACATTTTAAGTATGATCATGGGTTAGTAAACCATCATAAAATATAGATTTAATTTAAAGACCAAAAAACCACACCAAGCCTTTTGATGTAGGTGGGTAAGGTTTATAATTTGAGTCAATACGACTAGTTGTCGAAAGGAGGATTATATATATATGTGTGTGTGTGTGAAAAAGCATAAACAAAAAGTTTACTCATACAACATGCCCCCATTTTAGAATTATTCACATTAAGAAGATGGAAAGTGAAAACAAATAAACTTTAAATAAAGTTCTATATCATACCCTTTAAAAGAAGTGATGCATCCTTGAGTGTCATGTTCTCGTAGGGCTGTATCTCTTCATATGTTAAGGCCGACCCTTTTAGCCTCTTAGATGGTCGTGGCTCTCCATATTGTCCCCCAAGTCTAATTTCTTCATTCAAGTGAGCTTGGTATTGGCGAACCGCGTCATCATTACGAACCACGTTATCACGGAAACAAGAAAATCAGCAATGGCGTTGAATTGTTGCTGTGCTACTCCTTCTTGGTGTTCTTGGTGAAATAATGTACCATCAGCAATGGCGTTGAGTTATTCGCGGTTAACCAAACCGAACTGAACCGTGTATAATATATATGTATATTTTTAACTAAATGGTCAAATAATTGTACAATTCTTTATTATATCATTGCACTAGTTTTGCTGTATAATGATTTTTTTTTCTAATGTAAACATTACTAAGCATCTATATGTGAAAATTGGTTAACGTGATCGTAACCTATAAAAGTTGAATAATGATTTTTTTGTTAAATTGTTATGTATGTTAATTTGAATGTAATTATTGTGACGAAATAACTTTAATTTATCGATTAACTAGATCAATTTACTAACTAGATCAACTTATTTTTTATGGAGTTAAACTCGATAAAACGTCTAAAATGGTTAACCGTGAACTGAACCATGGACAACCGCTCATTTCGGGTAACCGCAAGTCCGGTTACCCGCCTAGTACGGTTCGCTTACAAGTAGTAAAATAAATTACCCGTCCCGCGACGGATAGTTCAAATTGTCCAACTAATCGAACCGAACCACCCCGTGAACGCCCCTAGTAACAATGAAAGTAGGGTCGAGCAAAGCGACCAGATAACCGACCCGACAAACCTGGCCAAACCAAACCGAGCTTATTCTGTTTGGTTTTTGGTTTTGGGTATTTATTTCGGTTTGGTCGGTTCGAATCAGTTTCGTTCGGGTCAAAAGCGACACTTAGTCGGTTCGAACTACCTAAACCAAACATAACCAAACCGACCTTATTCGGTTCGGTTTCGGTTTATAGTGTTATTCGGTTTGGTTTTCGGTTGGCAAATTTTTCTTATTCGGTTTTGGTTTTTGTCGGTCGGTTCCAACCCGATGCTCACCCCTAAATGAAAGTATTCACTAGTAGGGGTGTCTAAAAGGCCAATCTGAACCCGAATAAGCATATCCAGGTCGGGTTTGTCAATTCCAAAATTTCATTCGGGTGAACCCAAGTAACCCGAATACTAAATAGAGTCGGGTATCAAGTTGAAATTTTTTGGCTAACTCGTGTTTTGGTCGACCTGATTGACTCGAATAATATTTTATTTTTATTTTTTTACTATAAATTTTATATATTTTCTATTTAAAAGAGAAAAAAAACATTTTTTACATTTTACCCATATTCGGGTTTACCCCGAACCCGAATTGACCCAACCCTAGTTGACTCGTTCGAACCCGAGTAAAAAAAGACGAAAACATAAGAAATTGGACGAAAACGTACAAAACAGACGACAACACAAGAAAACGGACGAAAACGTAAGAAAGCGGACGAAAACGTAAGAAATTATACCAAAACGTAAAAAAAAAACGAAAACGTAAAAAAACAGACGAAAACGTAAGAAATTGGGCGAAAACTTAAAAAACAGATTAAAAAGTAAGAAAACGTAAGAAATTGGACAAAGACGTAAAAAATAGGCGAAAACGTAAAAAACAGACGAAAATGATTAAAAACGTAAGAAATCAGACAGATGTAAAAAGCAAACGAAAACGTAAAAAATGAACAAAAACGCAAGAAATCGAACGAAAACGTAAACATAGAGAAGAAAACGTAAGAAACCAAACGAAAACGTAAAAAACAAAAGAAAACGCAAGAAAATTAGACGAAAACGTAAAAAAAGGGACAAAAATGTGTGAAATCTGACAAAAACGAACGAAAACGTAAAAAATGAACGAAAACGTAAGAAATCAGACGAAAACGTATGAAATCAGATGAAAACGTAAAAAAAACGAACGAAAACGTAAGAAATCTGACAAAAACGTAGAATAACGGATGAAAACGTAAAAAGACGGATGAAAATGTAAGGAATTTGACGAAAACATAAAAACAGACGAAAACGTAAGAAATCAGATGAAAATGTATGAAATTGGACGAAAACTTAAAAAATAGACGAAAACGTAAGCAATCTGATAAAAACATTAAAAAACGGGCGAAAACGTAAGAAATCAAACGAAAACGTAAATAAAAAGGGAAAAAACCAACGAAACGTAAAAAAGCTGACGAAAACGTATAATACGTTCAAAATGTATAATAACACCTATATTTGTGGGTGACCGACCCAAACTGTTTTGAACCTCCTTTCTCCATGACTCATTTGACCCATGACCCAAACTGACCCAACCCGACACATTTGCCTGCTCAATTATAATATTGAGCTTCATATGAGTTGTTAGATATAGTATTCACTTTAGTCAATAGGTTAGGGGGTTTAGTATAAATTTTGCTCTAATTATAGCCATATTAAGGTTATTAGTTTCTTACCGGCCACGACCATTCCTCCCTATCTCAATAAAAGGATGTAATGGGGGAAAGGGTTTTAACCACACTTATTATTTCTTCCACTCCTGTTTGTTCTCTCCCCACTCATCATCTACAATAAAGAGGTGAGAGGAGAGGGTTTTGTACTTCAATATTTTACTTTATAATAAAAAATCTATATTGAGGGTTATATTATGGTGCATCGTTCTCCTTTTCCTTCATAATAATTGATGGAGTGTGTTGTTTCAAGATCAGATTTATTCCGCACTAGTAACTAGGTTGTAGGGTGATCGAATCCTACAAGTGGTATCAGAGCTCAAGTTCACGGGTTCTCTGGTTAACTAGGATCGATTAAGAAGAGGTCTTTGTTGTTCAGTTTTTCTAGAGGAACAGGAGGGTTCTATTCTGTTTGGGCTACCTGGTCTCGCACAAAAGTTTTGGTGTTGATGTTTTTTGACGTCACGGACAGTAGGGTATCGACAAGTAAAGGTTCTTGAGTTCTTCGATTGTTCGGGTCCGTGACAAGGTGTAGAAGACTTAAGGGTATTTTCGCACAAGGTACTTTTTTTGATTCGGTGTTGTGAGGTTTATATCACAAGGTTATCAAAATAAACTAAGGGTCGAAGACTAAGTCCAAGACTTGTCGAGGTTGCAAGGTTTCTTGGTTATCAAGATATTGTTTGCAAAATAAAGTAGTAAGGTACTTCAAAAGCGTAAGTTACTTTCTGATTCAAGGGTTGTCGATTTATTGGACGGTTTTATGCCCATGGTTCGATCGATATTTGAGTAAGAAAGGGTTTTGTTTTTTGAAGGGTGTATTTTGTTTGATTCGGTATTGTGAGGTTTATATCACAAGGTTATCAGAATTAAAAAAGGGTCGGAGAATAAGTCAAAATTTGTCGAGGTTGCAACGGTTTCTTAGGTTAGAAGAAAACTTGTTTGCAAAATAAAAGTACGACAAGGGTTACTTCAAAAGCGTCAGGTTACTTTTCTTGAATCACGGGTTGTTGATTGATTTGATTGGTTTATTTTTATGTTTATCGGAGGTATTGATTAAAGATGAGGGTTCTGTTTTTTAAGTTTTTCTTTGGTTTGATCGATATCTATGAGGTATAATCTATAGTCGCTATATCGAATATCAAGCAAGTTTTTTTACCTCGGTTATTAGATCATTAACAGAATCGTGTTTTGTTTTTAGTCAAATTCCCCCAGATTAGACCTGGTTAGTCAGCCATGTAGCTTGTTCACAGACTTTTCGTTTCTACCATGCCCATTATTGATCGCTTGGTAGCATTTCCACGTAACACAAAACACTGCTAATGTCCCTTAGCATGACCTTAGCTTATCTGTCAGTCTCCTCGCCTACGACAGGGATGAGAGCAACTTCATTGTCTTATATATATAATATCCTTCCATGCGTCCGGTTCAACAACCAAGTTGAGTTCAACCCATTGTCCTGGCTGTTTGAAAAGGAGTCCAAGGAGTACATGATGAAAAATGTATTTTGGTTTAAGGTAGGAATGCACAGGAGCTAAGGGGATCGTGACGCATGAGGTTTTTCGGTTAGTAAGATGATATTGAGTTAAGTATAGTGTGGCTCAAAGATGGTTTGTTTTAGAGGACAAGCAACCTGAAGAGAAGAAGACAAACACGGATCCTTGGTAAAGGAGCAAGGCAGGAAAAGGAAAAGGAAAAGGGAAAAGGAATATCAGACTGCGGTGGAAGATCAAGACAGATAATGTTCTTGATTTTTAAAAATTAGAGGTCTATACAACGGTCGCCAAACATTTGGGTGCTGCAGGGTTATAACAGCAGAATGGGTTGTTAAGAAGAGGAACGTGACACTCTTGGCTAAGGTACGTTGTTTTCTGATTCAGTCTGGTCTGTCTAAGATTTTTTGGGCAGAGGATACAACCATGTCTACATATCTAGTGACAAGGTCACCATCATCGGCGATTGGATTTAAGACGCCTATAGATATTGTAGGGTTTTTGTTGGCTTGCTCAGTAATTAAGCAAGGATGCTTGGGACCGGTAAAGGTCAAGTGATATTCCTGGTGCTAGACATAAATGTATAGTGTGTAATAAAGCCTTTGGTAGGTTATATGCCGTTTCTTCAAGGTAGTGCTTTACAGGAATAGAGGTTCCATGAAAGTGGGGGGATTAAGAAAACTTTCATTGAGTATTGGTGTGGTCGGGTTAAATGCAGGTGTTGTCAGTTGAAAGGGCAGTTTGATGTGGAACCATCAGACGAAAACGTAGAAAAAGGATGAAAACGTAAAAAAACAAACGAAAACGTAAGAAATCTGACAAAAACGTAGAATAACGGATGAAAACGTAAAAAGACGGATGAAAACGAAAGGAATCTGACGAAAACATAAAAAACAGACGAAAACGTAAGAAATTGGACGAAAATGTATGAAATTGAACGAAAACTTAAAAAACAGACGAAAACGTTAAAAAACGGGCGAAAACGTAAGAAATCAAACGAAAACGTAAATAAAAAGGGAAAAAACCAACGAAACGTAAAAAAGCTGACGAAAACGTATAATACGTTCAAAAATGTATGAAAACACCATAATTTAGTGGGTCGACCCGACCCAAACTGTTTGACCCATTTGACCCATGACTCATTTGACCCATGACCCAAACTGACCCAACCCGACACATTTGCCTGCTCAATTATAATATTGAGCTTCATATGAGTTGTTAGATATAGTATTCACTTTAGTCAATAGGTTAGGGGGTTTAGTATAAATTTTGCTCTAATTATAGCCATATTAAGGTTATTGGGTTTCTTTACGGCCCAAGCCCATCCTCCCCCTCATCTCTATAAAAGGAGGTAATGGGGGAAGGGTTTTACACACACATATTAATTCTTCCAACCTGTTTGTTCTCTCCCCCTCATCTCTACAATAAAGAGGTGAGAGGGGAGGGTTTTGTACTTCATTATTTTCCTTACTCAATAAACATATAATATTGAGGGTTATATTATTGTGCATCTTTCTCTTTTCCGTCATACATAATCTGATGGGGTGTGTTCGTCTTCAAGATCAGATTTATTCCGCACTAGTAACTAGGTTGTAGGGTGATCGAATCCTACAAGTGGTATCAGAGCTCAAGTTCACGGGTTCTCTGGTTAACTAGGATCGATTAAGAAGAGGTCTTTGTTGTTCAGTTTTTCTAGAGGAACAGGAGGGTTCTATTCTGTTTGGGCTACCAGGTTCTCGACAACAAAAGTTCTTGGTGTTGAGGTTTTTTGACGTCAAGGAACAGTAGGGTATCGACAAGTAAAGGTTCTTGAGTTCTTCGATTGTTCGGGTCCGTGACAAGGTGTAGAAGACTTAAGGGTATTTTCGCACAAGGTACTTTGTTTGATTCGGTGTTGTGAGGTTTATATCACAAGGTTATCAGAATAAACTAAGGGTCGGAGACTAAGTCCAAGACTTGTCGAGGTTGCAAGGTTTCTTAGGTTACAAGAAATTGTTTTGCAAAAATAAAAGTACGACAAGGGTTACTTCAAAAAGCGTCAGGTACTTTCTTGAATCAAGGGTTGTCGATTTGATTGGATGGTCTTATTTTCAAGGTTTAATCGATATTTGATTAAGAAGGGGTTTTGTTTTTTGAAGGGTTTCTTGGTTTGATCGATATCTATAATGGTTTATTCTTAGGGTTATATCGATAAAGCAAGGATTTTTACAAACAGGTTACTTTGCTAGATCGTGTTTTGTGTAGGTAAATTCACAAAAGATTAAACGGTTAGCAAAGGGTTAAAAGAATAGCTAGTATGAATAATAGGTTAAACATCGAAAAGCTCGATGGGAATATTGTACAAAAGCATGGAGGTTCAAAACAAGTTGAGTTCAAACAACTTAGTCCTGGTGTTGAAACAGGAGTCCATGGAGTACATGATGAAAAATGTGTTTGGTTTAAGGTGGAACTGCAGGGAGCTCAAGGGGATCGTGAAGCTGATGTTTTTCAGGTTAGTAATGATGATACTGCAGTGGCTCAAAGATGGTTGGAGGACAAGCAACCTGAAGAGAAGACAAACACGGACTCCTTGGTAAAGGAGCAGGAAAAGGAATATCAGACTGGGTAAAAGATCAAGACAGGTAATGTTCTTGATTTTTAAAAATCAGAGGTCTACACAACGATCGCCAAACATTTGGGTGTTGCAGGGTTATAGCAGCAGAATGGGTTGGTTAAGGAGAGGAACGTGACACTCTTGGCTTAGGTACGTTGTTTTCTGATTCAGTCTGGTCTGTCTAAGGTTTTTTAGGCAGAGGATACAACCATGTCTACATATCTAGTTACAAGGTCACCATCATCGGCAATTGGATTTAAGACGCCTATAGATATGTTAGGGTTTTTTGGTTGGCTTGCTAGTATTAAGCAAGGGATGCTTGAACCAGTTAAGGTCAAGTGCATATTCCTGGGATATCGTAAATGTATTGTGTGTAATAAAGCTTTGGAGGTTAGATGACGTTACTTCAAAGGTAGTGCTTTACAGGAATACGGGTTTCAATGAAAGTGGGGAATATAAGAAAACTTTCATTGGTTCTGATGTAGGTACGGGTTCAATGCAGGTGTTGCAAGGAGATGAGTTTGATGTGGAACCACAGGACAATCATACATTTGAGGTGGAACCTTATGGGAATGTCGATCATGTAGTTGGTTCACAGGAAGTACAAACTCAAAATTTGATATACTATCATCCAGCACGTGATAGGGAGCAACACTGAGTATGAGAACTATTCAATATAGAGAAGACAATAATAAGGCTGCTCTTGCAGTTGCTATAGTGGATAAGATTTATGCACATGAGTCATTGACTTTCAATAATACAGTTGCTTGCGAGGTGATTTCCAAGTGGAAGGCTGGATTGAAACATGATATGGATGCTCGGTCAGATGTGTATATGCTCAGCAACGATTGCAAGAAATGCAGTGACGACAGCGATGGCTATTACTAGGAGTCTACACCAGGTATGTTCATACATCTATTTCTCTATATAGATGGTATGGTTTTTTATTACGGATGCAAGGCTGAGATCTGGATTACCAAGGGTTTGCTGGTTAAAGCAATGAGAAATATACTTGGTTTGAAGATCATCAGGGATTAGAGTGGTAATACTCTAAGGGTGTCACAGTCCAGGATTCACAATGAAAAGTTGGTACAGACTTTGTTGAAGGGGCACTCCATACTATCATTGGAGGGTAGTCTATCAGGGGACTGTGATGTGGAAAAGAATGGTAAGTGGTCATGTATATATGCAGTTGGAAGCCAGGAGTATCAGATGGTCTGCACGAGACTTGACATAGCATCTGCAGATGTGGGTATGTTGGATAAGTTTGATCGTGGATTACAGACAGACGTACAGGTTTTTGTGGATTTTGACTACGCCATGGGTAGATCAATCACAAGGTACGGGTTTATGATACAAGGATGTGCAGGAAGCTGAGAAGCTATGATGCTGTACATGATGGTTTTGTGAACAACTGAAGCGGCGTATATGACACTTACTGGGGCTTGGAAGAAGGAAATATGGCTAAAGGGACTTTTGGCAGAGTCAGGATATGAGCTAAGTTTAGTAGCAGGAATTGCTACTGGTGCCTTGGTAAAAGGCGGTTCCCGGTCCGAGGTTCCAGCACAGGTCGAAGGTGCTGCGTATCGGTATTGACTAATAGTGATACTAAGGTGGAAATTGTTAGATATAGTATTCACTTTAGTCAATAGGTTAGGGGGTTTAGTGTAAATTTAGCTCTAATTATAGCCATATTAAGGTTATTGGGTTTCTCTACGGCCCAAGCCCATCCTCCTCCTCATCTCTATAAAAGGAGGTGAGGGGGGAGGGGTTTTATACTTTATTCTTTCCAACATGTTTGTTCTCCCCCCTCATCTCTATAAAAGAAGGTGAGGGGGGGGGGGGGGGGGGTTTGAACTTTATATTTTTCCTTACTCAATAAACATGTAATATTAAGGGTTATTTTTTGTGCATCTTTTCCTTTTTATGTCATACATAATCTGCTGGATGTGTTCGTCTTCAAGATCAGATTTATTCCGCACTAGTAACCATGTTGTAGGGTGATCGAATCTTACATTCGGTTTTCAATTTATTTGTTTTTTTTCGGTTTTTCTGCTGACCCCAAAATATTTATATTGTCATACACTTGAAGATGGCAAGTTTCTCAAACCAAAAGTACTTACCTTTAAACCACTTACCAGAAATTTGATAAATAGAACTAATGCAAGGACACAACTTATGCATTTGATGATTTATTGAATGATATAGTAAAAAGAATAGCATTGTTGATTGTAAAAAATGTAATGTTAATCCCTATTACCCATCGATTTTCAAACCCCCCGCTATCGCTGCGAGCGCGGCGGTTTTAACCTTATTTATTTGCGAAAATGAAACGATAACCCGACAGGACCTTGTTTTTTGGATCGAACAATAACCCAAGACACTTGAAGTGACATAAATTAGATACTGATATTTACATACGTAGAACAATGGGGAAAGTATGTATTTGGTGAATAATACAATTATACAACTTAGTTAATGGGAGTATAGTATTTGATGAATAATATAATTATACAACTTAGTTAAGGCAACATCTTTCTTTGGAGTGTGTTTTCTCTTGGCTGCATTCAAAATGAGATGGAATTCACGAAAAGTTCTCGCAACACACAGTCAACGTAAAACCTCAAATCGAATGTGACGTGTAATAAATATGGAGTTTAGGCGGTTGACTGAAAAACTAAAAGGAACACTTTAGACCAAAGAAGGGAAGAATGCAATGAAACATATTTTCACATCTCATATCTTATTCTTGGTAACTTCTGAATCTGATGAATATTTAGCCCACCAAAGGTAAGCTTTTATATCATTTTCAATATTTATGTATGCGTCAACCCAAATTAGATGTTCATGAAAGTACAAATACAGAGTGAGCCTTGATAATAACCGCAACCTTTAGTTCTATTACTCAATAACAATTATCAACTAATATATTGATGGCATACACAGTACAATCATGCCTCCATTATTCTAGATTTTCAAGCATACAATAAATTAGAAGGGTGCATGTAAACCAAGCATATATGTTGTCGTAGATTTAGATTATGCATATTAAAGGAAGCTAAGAATTAGACTTTCCATGTTGACCCATTATGTATATACAAAATAGCATGTTACAAAATGACTTTCAAAACTAATTTTTTAAATAGAAAGCAATTTTAATCTGCCTCTGTTTTTCTTTATCAAATCTCATCCAAAATAAGCTACATAATTAAATCCAAGCCAATCTTTTTGTAATACCAAAATGAAAAGCCCTAGTGCTCATTATACACACTCCATACTGAAACAATTGAAAACCAAAAACTACCCCTAATAAGTTTAACATAATACATTAAGACTTGTCAACAACAAACGACAGTAACATTTGATTTCATTATGTTTGAGTTGCATTGGTTCACCTGGGAAATCAGGTCTCTCAAACACTCATTAAAAAAAAATAGTTATGAAGTCAAACATACAGTTGTAAAGGTAGTAGGTCGTAACCTGGAGTTAGAGTCATTAGCTCTATGTGTCGCAAACAACCGTTCCTTCCCAAGAATATTAGCCCTTGTTAACTGATCTAACAGCGTACTCTTTCTATCGTTGGTGTATCCAACCTAAAAATTAACAAAAATGGTGTAATGAGATTATGAACAACAAAATAAATTATGAAGTAAAAAGTGGTGTAGTAGTTAAAGAACTCACGTACCACCTATAATTACACAACCCACAAACATAAGATGTTAAAACCTAATCACATGAAACAACAATGTCAATATGCTTGATGTGTCGTTGTGTGGTGTATATTTTATTGTTTCAAGTTTTAAATTTATATTTTGCCGACTCAACCAAAAACAACACTTTAACGAGCAGTGTACCCGATCGGTAGTAGTTTCGTGGTAAGTAGGGTGTCGATCACTGAGAGCGAGGTTAAATCTATCAATTTAATTAATATCTTGGTTATCTAATCTATGTTAATTCTATTCTAATCCTATGTTAAACCTATGTCAGTCTAAATCCTAATTCTAATAGGAAAAGGGGGTTTTCAGCCTGAGAGACTGGCATGGTTTGGTTGGTGACTACAATCAATTCAAGACACTGTTACCCACGCAAGCTAATAAGATAAAAATAAAGAGCGGTCGAACCTTATATAAGAAAACTGTATTAACCAATATTAATCTGATTAGAACGTTGGTTTGTTTATTAAGTGCAATGAGTTCTTCTCTTCGTGTTGAATACATTCTTAAGACTTAGGCGTTACATCATCCTAAGACCTAGACACATTAATTCTGTCATAATTAAAGCATCCGCATAAAGCATCCTTATTTGCTGATTATAATCTATCTTAGGGATTAAAGCAATGGTGATCTTGTTAAACCCTAGCTCATAGAGACTTTACCCACTTACCGATACCGCTTAAGGGCAATCTATAAACTAGTAGATCTACTTGTCCAACTATCCAATGGAATCAGAACGTTATTTGTTGAATTATCTAGGTCACCTGCTAGTCAACACGATCAATAAACCATCGGCAATATCCAATTAACTAGTTAAGCCCGAAGCGTATCCTAGACATAGACTTAGAAGGACAATACTTGTGTAACTATTATTCTAGATGTATAAATTACTATATGGAGAGCTATCCCGGACTCTAGATCCGCTTGGTCCACTTTGCTAGATCCAGTTGAATGATAGGTCGCATACAAAAGCGCGTAAACAAGTATAAATTGATAAACATAAACAAGCACTCAACGATAAATCAAGAAATCGATATAAACAAATACCAAACATTCAGATCTTCATAATAATGGCTAATACCCGAAGGTATTAGCCTTCAAACATCATAATAAATACAAGAGTAATAATTTAGCCAAGGTAAACTAACCGAGTTAACGAATGATACCAAAAACTAAACGATTACAAAAGTATATGGAATTACACGATGTCTCCTATGGAATTGAATACGTTGCTCGACCTCTTCTGCTCTTTTTCTCCTCTGAAAATTGACTTTTGTGGTTTAGGTATCGAGAATATGATTTAGCACACTTAAAACTCATTTTTGAGTTTTTCTATTTTAAGTCTGGAAGTCTGGTTGGATACGGCGTAGCCATGTATATGTAAACGACGTTGGAGATTTCTTGAGTATGGACCACTTTTGCATATCTTCCAAAAAATTATAAAGATCTCCATAACGTTGAATACGTCTATTGAATCCTCGGGATACGGCGTATTGATCTTTATCTTCTGTGGTCTTTGGTGAGTGCAGGCACGGATACGCCGTATCTTCCTTGATGGATACGACGTATTGGTCTTCAAAACGATAATCTTCAAAATATCTTCATTTAAGCTCCAGAATGCGCGCCTTTTGCTATCTTTCACCAATTACTCCATAAGGACTGCAGTGTCTCAAATAATAAACATTAAGTAACAAAATTCTATGCAAATAACTAAACAAACTGGTTAATATCGTAAGGGATAAATGATGCTATATAAAAAGAACGTTTTTGATGTAAAACATCAAATATCCCCCCACTTGAATCCTACTTGTCCTCAAGTAGCCTTTAGAAATTTATAAAAAAATGAATCCTTAAGGATATTTGTCGTTAAAGGCACTTATTCGATCTATTACTTGTACCCAACCAAACACCACATGAAAATAGAAGATAGAATAAGACACAAATCCCAACTAATCTATGTGGTAACATTGTAACAAATTCGCTCAAGTGCACGGATAGCTCGTAATGAGTATTCTATCATAAGCTTAGAAAGGAACACATCTCCACCATAAAGCCAAATAACAAGTTTGAGACAGGTAAATGAAGTTTTGTATGAAAAAGGCTCACGGTTTGATCATTCTATAATCTTTCACCACGAGGTACCCCTCCATACAAGGCACTAAGCACAAATACCTAGCCGTAACCTACGGAATAGACATGTGTGTTCCGAATCACATACCTATTCAATTTAACCAATGGTTTAGATGAAGAATAATATAAGGAGGAACCATTATACTTTCCACCAAAAGTCATAAACCAACGAGGCAGCTAAGACATGCATACATGGTCGTAACAACGGAATAGACATGCAACCTGATAGGTGTAAAATACACATATCCGTTAACACCAAAAATGCCTAAATAATCCAAAACAACTAAAAAAGGCAAAATACTTGTTTTTGTGTTTTTGTGTTGCAGGTAACGGATATATCAAAATTCAAATCACAAAAGAAAACCGCCAAAAATCGAACAAGCACAGACACGAGAAACGGAAGAGCACAAGAGAAGCCAAAGAAGCAAAGCCAAAGCCAAGAAAAGTCAACCCTTGGTCAATCCTCAGTCAACCCTGGGTCAACAGAAGTCAACCACAAAATGACAAAATCCCAAATGTTCCAAATCAATCCCTTAACTTTCCAAAAGTTACACAAATAGTCCCTAACTCTTATTGGGCCCTTAAACCCTTAAAAAAACATACCCGAAAACCTTTAAACCAAAAACCAAGTCCAAGCCCACAACAAAAGCCCAAACCCTAGCCCAATACCCCTTTTTTATAAAACCACAAGGGCCATTCATGCCATTTTTAAAAGTCCTTTTTATACTACAAATGAGGATAAACAAAAGACAAGATGCATATTGCTAATACATCCAAAGTTTAAAACACGAATTTTTAGCCACCGCTTTAGTTATAAAAGAGCGCCAAACCATGGACACTATTCATTCATCGTTCTCCCCACTTACCCAGGGTAAATCATAGGGCTTTTCTTAATTGAGGGTCAAGGACGACAATTCAAGTGATCAACAACAAAATGGCAGGGTTAATTATGTCAAATCAAGCACTCCTATTGGCTAACTAAAGCAAGGGTGCCACGTGGCTATGAAGAAAGCATAGATGACGGTCTTTTTTACGACTATTATCACTCACACAACTAAGCACAAGCTTCACTTCAAAAAAAATGACAGCTGGCAATCCGTGTGAGTATAATTTTGATCTAACGGTTGAGTCCTAATGATTCCAAGATTGAATGTGGTGGATTTCAAGGAGCGTGTGGCAGCAAGGGCACACCTAAAAGCTTCCCTGGAGTACTATAAATACCCTCACCTATCACACACACAGATCTATCTAGGAGTAGCTTAGTAGAATTTAGCTTAAATTTAGCTGAGTGGCTAGTGCCTTGTTAAAATTCAGGTGTATAGTGTTCTCTTGTGAATCATGTAATCAAGTTTTTATTTTAATGAAATCTAGTTTACTCCTTAAAAAACTGTCATAAGCACTTTTTTTTTCATTAATAGCTCTCACTTCCCTCTCAAAGATAAGCTACGGTTCCTAATAAACCAATAACTCTTATAAGTCTATAAGCTTATTATATAGCTTAATTCATCTAATAGCTACTTAAACTAAAAATAGGCCTAATTACTTAAGCTTAGGATTGTGGACTTTATGGAAGGGGAATTCAGCAAATGGAAGGAATCCCATGACTTAAGACGATTTATCAGTGGATAACTAGACTTGTAGCTGCTTCTTTAAGTCTTTGCTTCTGTTACTGAAGCCTGTGAAGTTTTCTTATTAAAATTCTTTGTCCTATTGAGGTACTAGCTTAATATTTGCTCACTTGCTTATTATTGTTTCTTATTGCTTAGGTTGTTGCTTGGTTGTTTGTTTCATCACTAAATGTGCTTATATTGCATTATTTTTAAGCTTATTTAATTTAGAGGTTTCGAGTTCAATGTCGGTCTAAAAAATTCATTTAAAAAACCAAAATATTAGTTTAGTATGTAGTGGTAGATCGTGATTTTTGGCTTAAGTTAATAGTTGAATTGTGTTTATTAGGTGGTTTAAGCTTAATGATATCAGATAACAAGGTTTGTGAGCGAGTTTTCAATTCCATAAGCTTAAATAATTCTGGTCAAAATTTGTAAAGGTGAGTTTTGGTATAGTAAGTTTTGACCTTAAAAGTCAAAGCGAACTTTGAAAATTTCTTATGGGTTAGTTAGATGAGCATATTTGATAAGATTTTTATATAAATTGAAAGAGTGATTTGAGCTTATAATGGTAATGTGTGGCTTATTAATCGGCTCAGCACCAGGGGAATTTTCCTTGTGATTTGTCCTCGTGAAAATTTGAACCAAGCCAGTCTAAGGCTGTTCTTGCTTGATTAGAGTTTAGACTCACTCAAAGAGTGTGTCTAAGTGCAGGGTCAACTCTTAAGGTATCCCGCCTTTGTGCTTGCCCTTTGCTATTTGCATCACCAGTAGTAACACTAAGTTACCACTGCTGTCATTTCTAGGTTTCACTTAGCTAGAAAATTTAGATTTTAGGTTTTAAAATTTAGATCACTTATAGATTAGATATAGCTTAATATAGTTTAGGCCTTGAGATGTTCATTTTTAGCTTATTTTACTTGTATCCCATTTAGCTGTTAAGTTCATGTAAAAATCTCAAAAAGACGAATATAGTAGTAACTATTGTCCTACTTTTAAGACTTAGATTTCAATCGTATATAAGATAATTTAACTTTAGATTAGTATATAATATGGTTGATCTTAAGTTTCCAAAAGCACACTAATTTCATACTTATTAAGCCTTTTAGTAACTTAATTTTGAGTTTCTAGTTAAGTTCTCAGATTTGCTGTTTTAAAATCTTAGATTTAGATAATCCTTAAGTGTTAGTTGTTAAAATGAGCTTGGTAGATCAGTTTCCTTACATCCTACAGCTTTAAGAACACTGTTTGTTTTCAAAATGAGCTTATATTTAAGCTTGTGCAAGCTTTTAAGTTTCAACAAAGCTTTTTAAGCTCAAACCCTTAGTTTCTGTAACAGCAGCTTCATAGGCTGTTTTTAAGCTTATTATTGAGTATAAGCTTATGTTGTCTTTATTAAAGTTACTTAGACTAGCTTAATTTACGACTTTGTGTTTTCAGTTTTGCAAAATAAAAAAATATAAGAAAGGCAAAAAAGGGTGTGTTGCCAGACTAGAACCCCACGACCTTCCCTCACAAGCCATACTCTTACCAATATGCTTCAATAAGCTCATCCCAATAACCGTTCCCCCCCATTTTAATACTATAGTCTTTTCAGTGTCCTTTTCATTTCATAACCGGAAGCTTATCTAGCTTATTTTAGAGCTTATTGATTAGTTTGTTTGTTAGTTTTTATTTTGCTCTTATTCCTTGTTGCTAGTAGACTTTTCATGATTTTTTGAAATTTTCCATTATTTAGTTTATTTTCTAGGAATTGTCGTAGTTTAAAAATTAAATATCAATAATAAAATAGAAAAAAGTTTCACAAAAATTACAAAAAAATAGGTTTTTTGTTGTTATAAAAAGTACATAAAGGGTTACATCCGGCAGTATAATCATTTTTCAACCTTTAGATTTTAATTTTCATTAGATTTTAATTTTCATTTTTGAGCCTTTAATTTTAAGTTTAAAAATAGGATTTTAATTTTAAAAATAGTTAAAAATAGTTTTCTGAGTTTTTATGTTATTTTAGACTTTTCTAAGTTTAAAAATCATTTTTCTAAATTTTTAGTACTTAATTTGCTATTTTTTAGGATTTAATTAGATTAAAATAGTTTTTAATTCATAATAAATTCAAAAATAATCAAAAAAATGTTTTTCTTTTTCTTAAAATTTTCTTTTGTCCTATTTTAGGTTTAGAAATTAAGTTTGCATTTTTAGGGGTTAATTTTAGTGTATTTGCTTAATTGTCGCATTTCATTTGCTCCCGTTAATTAGTTTAAGTGTTTAATTGCTTTTAATTATTTATTTTAATTGTTGCTTTTATTTAGTAGTTATAGATAATCAAAAATATCCTTTCTCTCATTCAAATCATAATCCGAGCTAAAACGTGGTTTCAATTTCACAAGTCGTTGGGGAAACGACCCGGGTGATCATACTTCCCGGTTAAATATACGTATTATATATTATATATATCTTTTAAGAGTGAATTTTCCTTAGGGAATTTTCTTAATTGCTCTTGTGGTATTATATTATATATTTTATTAGTATATAAAACTACTAATCAGTTTTTGGCGCCGTTGCCGGGGACTTGTGTTAAAGATTCCTTCATGCTCCATAGAGCTTGTTGACATCCTTTACCAGCGCATACGAATTCATGCTTAGGTATTGTATAAAGCAAGAGCGGTTAGTTTCATACGAGAACCAACGATGTCAAACAACTATTGGTTTCTATGTAAGGTCCCCTATGATACGATAATCCTAGTGCGTAGTGCCTTTAATGAATCGGAAGATACGCTTAACCCATCAAATGAGAGGCTTGGGGAGCCTCTTGGAAGCCGGGCACAAAGGCTGACACTAACATGATATCGGCCTACTTCCGTAGGTAAAGAACACAACTATCATTCCTCGATACTTGGCACTATCTACCGACTCACACTCTTCGTCTTTTGTGAGTTTAGTATCGTAAGACATAGGTTTCATTGGTTTAGATTCTACTAAGCCAAATTTCTTAAGCATTTCTTTAATATATTTAGATTGATTAAAGAAGATACCATCTTCCATTTGTTTTATTTGTAATCCAAGGAAGAAGAGTTCACCCACCATTCTCATCTCGAACTCGTCATGCATGATTTTGGCAAATTCATCACACATGTCTTGACAAGTCGAGCCAAATATAATGTCGTCGACATATATTTAAACGATGATGAGGTTTGAACTTTTCTTCTTAGTAAAAAGTGTGTTATCTACCATTCCCATTTTGTATTCATGTTTAATAAATAAAGCTTTTAATCTATCATACCAAGCTTTGGGTGCTTGTTTAAGACCATATAAAGCTTTCTTAAGTTTATAAACATGATCTGGTTTTTCGAAGTCAACGAATCTTAGAGGTTGTGCCATGTACACCTCCTCTTTGATAAAACCGTTTATGAATGCACTTTTTACATCCATTTGGAATAGCTTAAAATCTAATGCACAAGCATAAGCTAATAGTATTCTAATAGACTCAAGTCTAGCAACTGGGGCATAAGTTTCATCATAATCGATGCCCTATTGTTGATTATAGCCTTGAGCAACTAACCTAGCCTTATTTCGAGAAACAATACTGTTTTCGTTTAACTTATTTCTAAACACCCACTTAGTTCCTAAGATTGTCATATTCCTAGGTTGTGGAACTAACTCCCAAACATCGTTAGCAATGAATTGATTTAAATCTTCTTGCATAACGATTGTCCAACTTTCATCCCTTAAGGCTTCATTCACATTCTTAGGTTCTATTGTTGATATAAAACAAAAGAAGTTACTTTGGTTTTGGGCTTGTGACCTAAGAGTTCTTTGGTTAAGGTTTCCTATGACATTTTCTAATGGATGGTTTCTAGATTCCTTAATATTGACTACTTCGTCAATCTCTAAAGTTTCATCCTTAATGTCATTTTCTAAGATTTTCTTTTCGGCAACCTAAAATTGCTCCTTCGTCAATATAAGTCATCACCACCAAGGTTGATGTCTTAGAGGTGGAATAGTTTCATCGAATGTTATGTGAGTGATTCTCTATTTTCCAAGTGTGTTTATTAAGGATGAGATGCTTTGCTGTTTTGGGAGTAACCTAAAAAGACACCATCGTATGACTTTGAGTCAAACTTAGTGAGGGAGTCTTTAGTGTTTAAAATGAAGCAATTGCTTCCAAACACTATAAAATAATCAGTAGTAGGTTTCCTACCTCTTAGGAGTTCATAAGGTGTTTTTCCTAGGATGACCCTAATTAGGATTCGGTTAAGGATGTATGTTGAAGTATCTAAGGCGTTACACCAAAACTTTTAAGGTAACGATTGTTTCAAACAACATTGTTCAACTTATATCTTGTAGTGTCCTAATTTTCCTTTCTACCACTCCATTTAATGCGGAGTGCCGTGGAGCTGAGAAGTTATGTTGTAATACCACTGCTGGCAAAACTCCTCCAAATAGCACTTCATTATCAAATATCTCAACATGGTCAGGTTCTTAATAACGTTATTATACATCTCAATTGGTTTTTGAATTTTCCTGTACTAAATTGTGGAAAACGTAGAAGGGGGGGGGGTGAATACCATTTTTGATTAAAATATAAACTGTTTGTATCAAATCCCCAAACAAGTCGCGACGTAAATATAAAGTACCAAATAGAAATATGACTATATGAAAGCATAGAATAACCAAGTAGTCACAACATAATTATAAACATCAAATCACAACACAATCACAAGCATAAAATAAATAGAGAGCGATAAATAAAATAGAGAGCAAACCGAACACGATGATTTATAGTGGTTCGGTCACGGAGCTCCTCTCCGCCCTACTCCACTCCCCGAGTACCCAACTCGAGAGTTACTAGATCAACAAGCTCCCTTCTTGGCGGAGAAAACCTTACACAACGTTGCTTACACTTTATCTGGTACTAAGCTAAATACCGAGTCCTAACACCGGTAGAACCAACCCATCGTCGCTTACACTTTATCCGGTACAAAGCTAAATACCGGGTTCTTACACAAAGGGTAGAACCAACCCAAAACCACGCTATGTTTTATGGCCTAAGATATACAAACCTTGTGTTTTATTGCCCAAACAAAAAAACCCTCTAGTCCTAAATCACATGTAAACAACGAGATGATACAAAAGTGTAATTAACGATGATCCAAGAACAAATGGTGACTAATGGATTTGAATGCCTAATCTAATATGAACTTCCAATGTTAAGAAGCCATCAAAAGGATGATGATGATGAATCTCCCCCTTGTAGATCTACATATAGGTATGCTTGGTGGTGGATGACAATATCTTTAATCTTGTAGATCTACATATAGGTATGCTTGGTGGTAATGGAAATGGTAAGATTCTTCAATCTTGTAGATATACATATGGGTATGTTTGGTGGTGGATGAAAATATCTTTAATCTTGTAGATCTTCATAAGGATATGCATTTGTGTGGATGGAAATGTCAAGATCTTTCAAAGTTGCCTTTGGTGATTCATCAATAAAATTATGCTTAACAACAAAATGAATGTTAGAGCATATGATCATATGCAAAAAATGAAAATGATTAATGACAAGTTGTTCCTACATATCCATAAATGGCTGATAAACTATAGAGAAAGTATTGTGAAAGGATGATAAAATGGTGAATTTGGCTTCTATTTATAGGCAAAATTCTGGCACAGAACCCGTTTCGCGATTCAATGTAGAATGGAAACCGGCCATGTTCCTGAAGAGAACCGGCCTACAAACCAAATCTCGATTTTGGGTAAAAAAAAATCTTATAAAACTTATGCATCTTCAAAAGATTATGGCTAATTTTGGAAAGATATGATGTTACAATACATAAAGGTCAAAAAACGTAAGATATCATGCATGATGTAAAATCCATTTGTATTTTATTTTACTTTAAGTAAACTTGTGTATGTAAAATAAAACGTTTAGTAGGCTTACCAAAATAAGTTTACTTGTTTAAATAAGTCCTTGTAAGATGCAAAAGTGAAATGAGGTTGATCATAATGCAACTTATACAACATGTACTAACCTGTGTTGTAACATATGAAGACTCGAGACTCGATATGTGATGATGTAGTTGATAAAAATATATGATAACAGAGTTAACTTGTCATTTAATGTTATATATTAACAGTAATATAAACTTTTGTCATTATCAGAACGAAAAAAAAGAGATGTTTAGATTAAATTATCGTAGTAATATGCATCAAACAATCTCCCCTTTTTTGATGATGAAAAAATATGAAACATAATTTATAGAAAATGTAGAAAGTCACTTGTGAAAGCTCGACGGAAGCTCCCCCTTGTTCGAGGGCGTCAAGTATGATCCTACAAAACAAAAGATTAGTGCAATAATAGCTTTTGTCCGTAGACAAATATGTCACATACAACGAGTGTATAGACGACTCAATATGATTTCTTGACGAATTCTCCCCCTTGCTCGAGGGCGTCCTACAAAAATAAAAATGAATGATGCAAACTTCATCCTTGGATGAGTAAGCCATATACCACAGTGTATATGCTTGAACCTACAAAAAGAAAACTTAGTGTAATATGCACTTCGTCTTTCGATGAAGTCATATATAATAAAATGTATATATGATGCAATATGATTTACTAAAACTAGAATGCAATATGATTTTCCAAAAGAAACTCCTAGAGAAGTAAATTAGAAGTAAAAAAAATATAATCCTACTACTTGCATCATCGTGGTTGGTTTTGATGGAGTGGTTTAAAGGTTTTAAGGGTGTGGCTGAGAATGAGACGCATTTCATTACGAAATTCACTTGGCTTTTGGCAAAAGTTGATTATGAGTGTTAGGATATGTGAAAGGTGATTTAACCTTCATGGGTTGAATTGGTTGTGAGTTACTAGTAGGTTGTGGTTATGGTGGTGGTGGAGGAAGGATTCATGATGATTCTTTTTGTAATGAAGACTCGGTGGAAGACTCAAGTTAGTAAAAGGGTTTAACTCAAAACCTTACCTTGTTGGGTTGATGAAGCAATAGAGGTGCTAGATATGAAAATTTTGTGTGTAGTAAAATAGGTGGCGGAAGATGATGATGACAATGCAAGCAACTAACAATGTATGCTTATTAGTAAAGTGGTGATGATGATTATGTAAAATATGAATCAAAGAATGATAAATGTGCGAATGAGCACAGATTAGCTTGATAAAGATATCGATCCTTATTGACCTACAAAATTCCAAATGGGTTAGTACAAGATAGAAGAAAGAATATCATTTCACAACATGATAGTTCAAACATTTATACCAACAAGTACGAAAGAAAACTTGTTCAAGTATTATCACACGAATGACTTAACAAGTAGACACATTGATAGACATGTATATGAACAAAACATGTTTACAAATAGATACACAAATAAGAAAAAACTAAGAAATGAAGAGGTCATAGGTTGAAACTATCTTAAACAAGGCATAGTACGCGTTCAAAAAATATTGGATAGATCTATGAAATTTTGAAGGACTTAAGAGCTAGATAGATCAAAACCAACTATTAGGCAACCTTAATACAAGTCTAAATAATCGAATTTAAGTGTCAGATTAAAAAGTAAACTACCTCAAACGGCAAAAATGCCTACTGTAGAATTGGCTAGCCGGTTCCATTGGTTCAACAAAACCGGCTTTGCTGCAAACAGAACCGGCTTGCAGCAGCCAAGGTTCCTAAAATCTAAAATCCTCTAGTAGTGAACAAAATGAATTCTAATCCTGATTTTCACTTATATTGTTGATCAATTGGTCATACTAGATTAATCCAAAATCACATGGGTAAGATTCAACGCTTATACCCTACATATTTTGATTATTCCAAACACTCCTTAATACAACAAGAAAATGAAAATGAAGAAGTATGAATTGCATAAAAACCAACCACAAGCATAAACGATTCAGTTTACAAACAATCATTCAAGGATTCAGACATAAACAATATGAGAAATAAGAACATTTATACAAGAGCATGTTCCAAGTAGTTCAACCAAACACAAGCATAAGGAAGAAGATCATTTAGATTATAAAATCAATTGCACTAACAATGATGCTATGGATATGCGACAAAAGGAAACAAATAGGCACGAAATCTCTTATTGCATTTGAGTCTGTTTATTTATGAAAAATAAGTATCAAACTTGTTATATTGTTCCATCGCTTGTTTGTCGATTTTGGTTCTTAATTAAAATAATGTGGCTTCAAAAGGAAGATCCTAGACTTCTACAAGTATATCAAAAATATTTTTGTAGTTGAATTTAAAAGCATTCACCCGCAAGACTTAGTATTAGCAAAATTAGATATCAACACAATTTTCCTTTAACTTCCTTAAGTCATTTTTTAAAGCAGCAATTGCAAAAACCTTTTCTAAATCTGAGCTTTTAAATCAGCACTATTAGCAAGCAAAGAAGTTATCTGTTCTATAGTCTTTGATCTCGTTGTTTTAATAGAATCATACAAATCTTTGTGATGCTTTTTCAAAGTCCCATTTTCCTTAAGTAATTTAGCCACACTATGTTCTAATTTGATGTCATATTATTTTTCAAGTACAAACAATTTTCCTTTTTGATCTTGACTTTATTACTTGTTTCATTCAAAATTTGACCATGTTGCCCTGATCTTAAAGCTTGATTTTGATATTTAAGTTCGAGAGCAACAGAATGTGCTTCCATTCTTGAAAAATCTTTTTGAAATTGGGCAACAGTCTTTTTGAGTAAAATATTTTCAGACTTCGATGATGTTTTGATTAGTCAGATTGTTTGGAATATCAGGTGAAGAATCAAGCAAATGACTTTTAACTTGACATTGTTTAGGATACTGGTCAACCTTACCTTCATTAATGATTTCAGGTTGCTCAGTATGCTGTTGTCCTATAGAAAGATATTATATTCAGCAGTCAATTATACCTCAGCCTTTGGCTCTTCTTCATATATGGGTCAATATCGACATCACACATTTGAATCATTCCCTAACCTGCTGCTTTCTTCTTGCACTTCTGATTAAGTTTCCACTGCTTTCTGTGACAACCAAATCAACATCTACTGCTTTACCCGTATCAATCTTACTCTCTTGTGTCTGCAACTATCTTTTATTCACTCTTCTATCATACTGTCTTTGATGACGTGTTCTTTCAGCAATAGACTTCTTAACATTACCCATGTGTTAGAGTAGTGTATCTTTAAAGTATTTAACCTCGATTCCAGTATATTTAACAAAGTACTTGTCTGTCATTTGACTGTCATAATCCAAAGTAAACTTTTACCGATGAACTTCTGACCTGGTCTTGTTTTCTACCCAAAAGGCCGCCATGGATCCATCTTCTTAAAATTCATCTTTGTCAAGTTGCTTTTGTAGTTGATCTACATTGAGGAGCATTGTACTTGTGAAGGTATCAACATCTTAACCAAAGAGTGGCATGAATGCTCGTTTGAATCCATGTTCGATGCGAGTGCGTTTTAAGTTTTCTTTAGAAAGATCCTGAAGGTGTGAATGAAGAGATTAAAAATATGCCATGCATATTTCTTTTGCTTTTGACATCTTGTATTTGATTGCATGTACATCTTTTATTGCAGAATCTAAGCTGCTTTCCTTTACTGATTTGCTGGATGCAATCTCTGAATTACTGTCTTCTTTCTCAGAACAAGTGTTTTGTATGACAACTAAATCAACCTTCAATTAGTCAACATTCAATGCTGGAATTATATTTGAATGATCTTCTTGTGTCTGCATCAACTTCTTTTGTTTCAACAATTGTGGAGTTCGTCATTGATGAAGAATTATCTCAAGCATGTATTTCCCAATGGAATCCATATTACAGATCATTGCATCTTGGAAGGATTGAGCATTAAATCTTGTGTATTTTTGCATATGCTCTTTTAATTATGAATTGAAAGCATTTTCAAATGTTGTTTTGAGTTTTGTCAAAATAGTCTTGCAATCAGTCTGAGAAAGTATATCTTTGGTAAGATGTTGTTCTAGTAAATCCAAGTCTTGAGAGAATGTTCTCTTAAAGATAGGCATGGTACCAAAATCATATAAATTTTCTGTGAGAAACTTGAATTGTGACTTAATTTCTCTAAGACTGTTCATGCATCTACTTCTTGAAAGTTGTGTCTTCTTGAACTTTAGAAGTTGAACACGAAGAAACTCTGTCATTGTAAAGAACACTTGATGTTTGAGTTGGCATGGTGTTATTGGTATTTGACATTTTGATTTTTTGTTATGAATGGATATCGAATCTTAAGTTTTTGAAGTGATTGAGTTGTGGTTTGTGTTTTTGTAAAAATGATTAATCGCCTCTAATAGAATGGATTAAATCTCCTCCTGAGAAAATGGATTAAATCTCCTCCTTAAGAAATGGATTAATTCTCCTCCTAAAGAAATGGACTAATTTGCCTTCCAAAGGAAAAATTGCTATTCGCCTTGCTAATTGGCCTTCCAAAGGAAAATTTCTAATTCGCCTTGCAAAGGAAAATTGCTAATTTGCCTCTTGTTCGAAACCCACTTTTTCAAAACACAAAAAACACACTTTTTGACGTTTTTGCTTGATTTTTCTTGTACAACTTCCTTATCTAAGCATAGTAGAACCTTAAAAGCATAAACTTTAACCAATTTAACACAAAAAATTTAAAATCAAGATTTTGAGTACACAAAACCTTTTTGAACCAAAAAGCTTAAAAAGATGAACCTTTTGATGTTTTTTTTAAAATTTTCTTATACTTATAACTAAAACTAGGATAGATAAAGAATAAAAATATAAACTTTATGGTATTTGAACACACAAAAGATGAAGATCTTTTATGTACTTCGAACAAAAAAACGCATAAAAAACCACAACAAATCACCAAAAACCCCTTGGCTCCTGATACCACATGATATCCCAAATATCTAATCCATACTAAAACTAGAATAAGCAACCAATAAGCTCATATGAGCCGAATAAGCAAAGAAGAAAAGAGAAAAGTAGAAAGAAAAAAGACAGATTTATTAGAGAGAGAAAGTAGAGGTGGATGATTACACATACAAGAAATGATACCCAACACCTGTGGAGATGGTCCTATTTATACCCTAGGGCCACCATGGGCTCGTAGACTTTTTTACTTGGGGGCGGTGCTTGGCTTATCATGGCTTGATCCTGAAACACAGTCTAATATTAGATTATAATCCAAGCCCATTGAACCCGACTAGCCTATTACATTACAAGACTAACTTTGACTAATAAAGACTTGATAACAACTTGTTCGACTTTTAAAATTAAAAGGCTAACAGAATAATTTAATCTTTATGTCATAGGCGACTTTCCAACTTTCATTTCGTTTAAGAGAAGGGCTTCATTCAACGTTCTTAGGTTCTATAGTGATACAAAACAAAAGAAGTTACTTATGTGATTTGGTCTTGTGACCTAGAGTTTCTTTGATAAGGTTTCCCTATGACATTTTCTAATGGATGATTCTTAGATTCCTTAATATTGACTATTTCATCAATTTTTAATGTTTCATCCTCAATGTCATTTTCTAAGTTTTTCTTTTCGGTAACCTTAATAGCTTCTTCTTCATCTAATTCATCATCCACCAAGGTGATGTTCATATAGGGTAGGTAGGAGTTTCATCGAATGTTATTGTTAGGTGACTCTTTGATTTTTCTAGTTTGTTTTAGTGAGGTGTCTTTAGTGTTTTAAAATGAAGCACTTGCTCCACACTCTGTAAGATTAATCAAGAGTAGTTTCCTACCACAGAGTATTTTCATAAGTTGTTTTTTTCTAGGATGACTCTAATTAGGATTCGGATGAAAATGGATGTTAAAGAATCTACAAAAGCGCGAGCAACCAAAACTTTTTGTGGTAACGATTGCTCATTCAACAAGTCCCTACTCATTTCATGAAGTGTCCTGTTTTTCCTTTTCAACCATGCAATTTGAATTGAGGGTAACGTGGAGCGAGAATTATGTGTAATTCCATAGCATTACAAACTCTCACCCAAACCGTCACCTCATTATCATATCCCTATCGTTGTCGTTCTTATTGGACGACGTTTGTACATCAAATTGGTTTTGAATTTTCTTACTAAATATCACAAATTGATCGAAGGCTTTAGTTTTATCTTTAAGGAATCTAGTCCAAGCATACCTAGAGTAGTCATCTACTATGACTAAGGTGTAGCGGTTTCCTCTGTAACTCCGTGTCGGCGGATGGACCGAAAGAGATCCATATAAGGAGCTTAAGCAACTAGTCTTTGAGACAAAAATCTTAGCTTTGTGACTAGCGTGAGCTTGTTTCCTAATTTTGCAAGCCTCATAAAAGTGTTGATCAAACTTAAGCTTAGGTAAGTTTCTAACTAAATCCTTAGATGCTAACGATTGAATGAGACGCATATTTGCGTGACCTAATCTCCTATGCCATAATGTAGAGTTTTCATCAGACGTTGTAAGACAAAATTTATCTTGTGGCTTATTTCCTAATATTCATCACAATATAAGCCGAATTCTTCTAATACCCGTCTAACCTATAACCATACCGTCCTAGTGATTTCACTATCATGTTCCAAAAAATGTACTCTACACTTATTCTCACATATTATCCCTACACTTAGCAAGTTAAATACTTAAGTTATCAACATGTTCTACAATTTATCTATACGAGGTGTTCAATTTTTTTCTCGATTGTAGACACTTTTTCTTTTAGAATACTAATTTCCTTTTCTAAGCTATCTCTAGTAGCTTTTAGTCTTTTATTTTTAGTGATTATCTTTAAACTCATTTTGCACAGTTTATCATATTCGTTATCTAATACTAAATCATCTATTGACGAGTTTTCATCACTAAAGTAAGAGGATTCGGAACATACCTCACTTGATGCTTGAGCTACTAGACATGTTTCGTTATTGACTTTCTCATCATCTTCTTCACCGCTATCGCTCCAAGAACCTCCGACAAATGCTCTTTGGTTCTTGTCTTTCGGTGGTTTTGGACATTCTCCAATAAGATGGTTTGGGTCGCCGCATCTAAAGCATTTTCTATCACTCTTACCGTTTTTGTCCTCTCGGATTCTTTGAAACGTCTTTTTGTTGTTCCGAGGTTGTCTCACGAATCTACCTCTTCTTTTGAAGAACTTCTTAAAGTCTCTTACCGCCATGGCGTATTCTTCGTCTTCACTTCCGGAAGTCGAACACTCTTCATCACTAGATTCTTTCTTAGCCTTTAAAGCAAGAGATTTCCTTTCAACCTTTGCTTTGACTATTTCAGAATCTTTCTTGATGATCATTTCGTGAACTTTGAGGTTCCTGATAAGTTCATCAAGAGATAGTGATGTTAAGTCTTTCGACTCTTCAATTGTCGTGACCTTTTCTCTCCATTTAGGATGTAGAGCCCTAAGAAATTTTCTAACATACTTCTTGCTAGAATAACCTTCATCAAGAGCTTTTAAACTAGAAATAATAATATTAAATCTAGCAAAAGCACTATCTATAGATTCGTCTTCGGCAATGACGAATTGTTCATATTGTTGAACCAAAAGGTCGATCTTATTATCTTTGACTTGACTATTACCTTGGTGGGCGATTAACAATGTTTTCCAAATTTCTTTTGCCGTATTACACATGAAAATTCTTTCATATTCTTTTCTAGGCAAAGCATTATAACTAACTATTTTCGCTTCATTATTTTTCACGAGTCTCTTTTTAAGATCATCATTTTGTTTTTCGAAAGGGATAACCTCATCTAATTTGGTTTTTGGATTTTATTCAATAGGTTGAAAATCACCGTTGGTAATAACATGCCAAAGATCTAGATCTTTTGATTTAACATATCCCTCGAATCTATTTTTCCAATAAATAAAACTATCACTTTCAAAGAGTGGTGGTCTTTACATAGATTTCCCTTCTAGATATTTGTCGGAATCTATAGATCAATCCAAGCTTAAAAATACAGTATATTTTAAAAATCTTGAGTGACCTTGGCTCCTGATACCAATTGTGGAAACTAGAAGGGGGTTGCCTAGTTTACAAGTTCATTTTCGTTTTACAAAACTTTGCTTACAAAATATGTAGATTCGAGTTGTATGTTCAACCAATTCACAATATGAACAAACTATATAAAAATTTAAACTAAAGCTAAATAATAATGACATCAATATGAAGAGATAAGGAAAGGAACAATCAAACCAAGACACCAAGATTTATAGTGGTTCGGCTACGAAGCTCTTCTTCGCCCTACTCCACTCCCCGAGTATCCTACTCGAGATTTCACTATGTCAACAAGCTCCCTTCAGGCGAAGAAAACCATTTACACGTCGCCTACGTTATTTTCTGACACTAAGCTAAATGTCGAGTCCGAATCTTAGCTAGAACCAATCTACCACTTCACAATCAATACACAATCACTAGATCTACACTATCGGATTTACACACTATCTGAATCACACAAATACACAAGATAATTACAATAGAGATTTGATACTTAGAAGAAAGGAGAAAAGATCACTAATCAACACTTCGTTTCTTGACGAATACGAGTGTTCTTCTCTTGCACTTGAATGAGAGGGAAGAGATTAGAAGAAGAGATTAGATCACTTGAAACAAGATCAAGAGATGTTAGTGATCAAGATTTTTAGTGAGAGAAAGAAAGGGAATTTAGAGAGAGTAAGGAAAGTGTGAGAAGAATCATGTAAAGATGTTGATTTCAGCCAGGATGGAGTTGTATTTATAGGGCCAGGAAAATCCAAAAATCGCTGGGGCGGTTCCCGGCTGAGTGGTCCCACGATTATAAGGGGGCCACAGGACCTATAAAGGGGCCGCCAAGTTTGTAGAGACCCACTCCTTATTTTTCTTTTTTGGGGTAAGGATGTTTTGGTATAGAACCTTCCATTTTGGGGGGGGGGGGGGATTTGAATTTCAAATTTTAAGTTTTAATAAAACTTTTCTTTTAATTACAAAATATTTTGTATAATTAATTTTGTGAAATTATTTTGTAAAAATATAATGGATAAGAGAAAAATATTTTCTTAATCACTAATCATGCTTAATGATTTGTTTGTTCATACCTTAAGTGATTACTAATCTTAGAAATGGAATTTTACGATTAATAATTTGTAAACGTTTAATTTTATCGTAAATGTTTTTACATTTTGTTATTATCAAAACGTTGAGAGGTCAAAAAATATAAATAACGTTTTTAGATATTATTTTTATTAACAAGTGGGAGGTTGCTTGTAGTGAGAGAAAGTGAAAGAGAATAATATATAACTATGTGAAATAATAAAACAACTAACACCCTTTCCATAGCATGGAAAGGGTTTATATACTTACAATATGGCCGGATATGGGCTTTGTCCATGGGCCTTCCATGGGCTTTTCCTTAACTAGCCTATTGAGTTTCCAAATATTACTTAACGAGCTATCTAACAATATTAATGGAAGTGACCGATACTTTCGTATTCCTAACAATCTCCCTCTAAGGGAGGTCATTCTATTTTACAAAAACTTAAACCTAGCATACTATGCTTTGTCTTCAGTCTTGTGCTCGCAGATTTGTTTTTTTACTTCATCTTGTGAATATAACATAGTGATCTTTGACTTTAGGCCTGAGCTTGTTCTGATAGGCTTGACTTGAAATTGAACTTCTTTGAGATCATCAACCAAGCATAATCTCTTATCATCATATTGTGATCTTGTCGTCGTCTTGTGCACTTGTGACTTTTGGACCAACATGCTTATACTGTTGTTGTTTTTTGGTCTTGAAAGCTTGAATAATAAATTTTTCTTGAAATTCTTTAACTATAACACTCCGTCACTTCGAGAAAGTCGTTCGGTATCAGAGTGATGAAAACTTCTTTGAAATTCTTTGACTTTAATACTTCATCACTTCAAGAAAGACGTACGGTATCAGAGTAGCAGAAGTCTTAAAACATGTATTTGAGCTTTCATAATGTCTTTACTTTTGTCGGTCAAGTATGAGCATGTGGCTTTGAATCTTGAGTTGTCTTGATCCAATAGCTGCGATCATCCGGATTACCTACATGAAAGGGTTAGTGATAATCAACAAGTATGAACGAAAGTGGCTTTGTCACGTCATCGAATATGATTGTAATAACCACGGTTCCCCGTTAAACAGTATAAATACTGCCTGTGATCAGGTAGAGTTTTGAAGAATCTCATGACAGGGTTTTGCAGTTGTATTAGCCGTTCTCATTACCGAAGCGTCTTAGAGCAGACAACACGGTAAGAGTGAACCGATAAGTTACTATCTTCCCGATTAAGCCACCAATTCGTGTTCAGCTATCTTGTGTCCAAATACCCTTGTGAAGCTTCCCATGACATAAGATTGAAAATTGATTTAGAAAATCAGTCGGTGTGTCAAGATGCAAACGTTTTTTATGACACACCAACAGTTTTATCTTTTTTAAAACTAATCTGTCAATTCATTAGCTAGACTGAATCGATATCCAGTGTCACAAGTTGGATCCACTTAGGATCTCACAAGTCACCTACCGCAGAGCTTGTTTGATGTTGGCTCTGGAAGGATTTCCATCGTCATTGTGAGTACTTTTAGGTATCACTATGATGTTTTGGCAAAATCACAAGGATAATGCGTAGGACTCTTAATATATTTCTTGTTTTCACATTATGTGAATTAGCAAGCATATTTTGGATAAGTGTCCTAATGAGATTTATAGATGATCTCTTTTGGCTCTAGACTCAATTGTGCACATTTGGTTTTAGTAATCGGAGGCTTGAGCAGACTGCCACCTTTTCAATACCTACTAACTCGGAGTGAGAAAGTCGATAGAAATGAGTGTAATCTTCGTAAGAAATGAAACAAGAGTCTGTTAAGAGACCTTGAGTGGCTAGGGAGGGTTGTTCATAGCGTCACTGGGTCCATGACTATCATCAATACCAGACAACAGCTTAGTGTTTCCGATAGCATATGTATTGACCCAGTTTCTGCCTAAGTGTATGGAGGGCTTCTTTCTTTTCACCCTTTATCCTTACAATTCTTTTTCATTCTTCAACCCCTTCAGTGCTTACCAAGACTTCATAACTAATACCTTGTTGGGTTTGTTCCAGTACTAGCTTCATCTGAATCGGCACTATTCCCTTTACTCACTTTTTCTCCTTTTTATCATACCTAAGGACTTCTATTCTAACTAATGGAATGTCCATGGGTAGATTCCTCTGGTTCTAGCTGGATCATGGGAACGAACACCTAATCCGAACCACCCTATAACTCTAAGTAATTATAAACATGGTCGGTCTTTTGGTATTATTCTCAGCCTTAAACCATTCAAAATGCTCCCCTCAACATGTGCATTGATATTCGAAAAATGTTTAGCACATAAAGGGTGAAGCTTGCACTTGAGTCCTTTAAATTCACATCTTAAGCCATATATTTTAATCACATTTTCTCCCCTTATCAAAAATGTCAAATCTCTTGATATTTTGGATATTAATTGATCCAAATATGCATGGTTTTAGGGAAAAAATGTCCAATTATTAACAAGCCAATTATTGGAACATTTTAATGCTCCCCCTCAAATTATAAGGGTGTAATATGGTGTTTGAGTACGTTAATTTAAATTTTTTTAATTTTACTAAGAAATTCTTGAAAATTCGAACTCAAACACGATATTTGCCTAATATTAGTCTACACTATTTATTCACATATTCACAAGATTGAAAATATACGAGAGATTAACCTAAAAAAAGATAGGATAACATATGATAAAGTCATATAGTCCGTTCCAACAGCCTGAGGTCATTCCCGTAATCTCTTCCACCAATGAACTTCTCCAGATTCCTCATAATCCTTCTTTGAAAGAGCTGCTTATCGATATCCTTAATCATAACACGAGCCCTTCGCTTGTCTAGTCCACTCCATTTCCTTTTTGGCAGGTATTCCATCCTTATTCTCAAAGTAATATCATGAAAAGCAGTCCAAACAGAATTGAGCGTGCCATCACTGAATTTATGTAGTTTATCAGTGCGCATCAATCTGTTTCTGGTGTTCTGGTCCTCGTATATCATTCCTTGAGGGTCTAAATATGCAGTGTATGCGGTTCTATTCATGATATTCTACCTGAATGTATCTGGTTTGGTAAGGTTGAGCTTCTTTTGGTAACTTTCGACACCTAATTGAAGATCTTCCACCCGCCTTTGAATGACAATACGTCTGGCGAACATACGTAATGCCACATTCAAGTCATAATGTTCGTCTATCATGAGATTGATCAGCTTTTGTTGAACAAGTAGGAGTAACATGTCCTCGATGTCTTGTAGGAGAAGTCGTGGGAAATCACCTTCTTTAAACGTGTATAGCTGCTGATCCTCTCTACAAACTTTAATCTCGTCCAAGTGACCGTAGTCATACTTCTTCATAATCTTATGTCTGGTAACTGCAATGATTCATTTTCTAGAGTAGACATCCTTTGTTGACTCTCTGTTGCTTGCAAATCCATAGAATCGTTGACGTTTGACACCCTAGTGTGAAGTACCCCAGTAGGCATGTTTGTCATATACAACCTTTATAGGACTCCATTCATTGGGAACAATGTCTTTAATCTATTTGATCTCATAAGTGGCAACCTTTGTCTTTGGAACAGAAGTTGAGTATCGTCTGCTTAAACTTCCATCTTTCAGATATTCCAGGTCATTGTTAGTGAAGTAATCCTGAGGGATAACTTAACGACCTCGATGATCTAGAATCAACAGAAGAGGCTTACAGAGATCGAATGGGTACAGCTTGCCTTTAGGGTTATGCTAGTCGAGTCGTTCAGTTGTAGCCTTGGAACATTCTTCAAAATGATACTCTAACTCCGTAAGACTTTTGCAGGTGCCTTTGAGTTGGTTGAATGCCAGTCCAACTAGAAGTTCTTGAGTCAGATTAGTAGTGTTATGTCGATTCATGACAAATGTAGAGAAGTTAATTGGAGTATCCATGAGCTCATCAAATAAAGTAGGAGGTTTTTCAGCACGAGCAGCGACACTAATCCATGTTTGAGGTGGTCAAAAGTCAACTTGTTGTGTCTTATTCCAATCAAGATCAGCAGTTAGAGGTCGCTCGGGTTTCTTAAACCAGTCATTCTTGGGAGCAGCCTCATCATCGGGTTGTTCATCATTGTTACCCGTGTCAAACTCTTGATTCTTTTGCACTCCAGAGTCATCAACTGTATGACTCGGCTCCTCTGTATGTGCAGACTTGCCAGATGACTTATGTTGAGAGCAGGAGGTGCCTTTGGAAGAACTTGTTAACTTAGACTCTTTGGACTTTGGCTCCCTAGATGATTCAACATCTTTACTCGACTTCCTTCTTTTCGTCCCTAGGTCTGATCCAGCGGAGGGGTCTTGATCTTTGTCTTTTTCGTCTCGACTCCTTTTCAACGTGAATACTTCACCATATGTATTAAAGAGATCTTTGTCAGTGTTATAAGAATTGACCAGTGCATCATAAAGCTCCTTTTTATAATCAGCTCTAAGATGTGATTTGCTTTCCTCTATCTTATCCAGAAGAATCTTTGTGAGTTGATACTCTGAGAGAGATGCAATCACCTCATAAGTAGACTTTGGTTGAGAGGAAGACTTTGCTAAGACTGCAGCTTATAATGATTCTGTGACATTTTGCTCAATCACAGGAGTTGCAAAGTCTAAGACTTCTTTAGGAAGAATCTAAGTAAGTTGAGTTTTGACTTCTCTTTGATAACAGCTCTCACTGATGTGTCAATGAGTTCTGCATACTCCCTCCTTTCAGCAAGAGCTTCTTCTCTACATTCTGCAGTATGGGACTTGATGGCTTGTTGAATAGCTTCACCTTGTTTATTGGCAATGTAGCGATCTACAATGGCAGGAATAGAAGAGATGGCTTAAGCATATTGGTCAATTTGCTTCATTTCTGACAGATCCTTTTCCTAATTGGTGACTCTTTCATTAAATCTGAATACGGATGCGAAGTCTGGAAGTGCAGGAAATGAGGTTGTAACTTCTGAAGCTGTTGGTATAAGGGTTGGTGTTGTTTGTTGTTGAAGAGGGTTGAAGAAATGAGGTGATAGAGGAATGGTTGTTGTGATTACCGTTACTGGTATGGTAAAAAGAGTAGATGTCTGATCGCTTGGTTCTTCTTGACAAACTGTGGTGTCCATCAAGGAAGCAATCTTATTGTCAGCTAGAGAAACGTTCTCAAAGTTTAAGAGCTTCTTTGTGAAGTCAGATGAGACAGAAGAACTTTGCATTAGACCTTCAGTCTTTTGTGTGTCATGAACAGCTGTAAGTGTCACATGAGCATCTTCTTCTATATGGCAAGCACTTTAATGATGACTGATTTTAGATGCAGATTATGATTATCAACAAATGATTAAGCACACTTAGACAAGCAAGCATGTAACACACATAGGATAAACTCATTAGGAAAATAGACTAATTCGCCTCCTTAAGTAAGAAACTAATTCGCCTCCTTAGGTAAATAGACTAATTCGCCTCCTTAAGTAAGAAAATAATTCGCCTCCTTAGATAAACAGATTAATTCGCCTCCTTAATAAGAAGGATTAATTCGCCTCCTTAAAAAAACTAATTCGCCTCCTTAGGTAAATAGACTAATTCGCCTCCTAAAGAGGGGATTAATTCGCCTCTTAAAGAAGGGATTAATTCGCTTCCTGAAGGAGGATTAATTCGCCTCCTACTATGATTAATTCGCCTCAAATTTTCAAGATTAATATCATAGTGTTTAAAGTCATTGCCAATCATCTATACAAGTAACATAGCAACACATGACAGCATATGAACCATTTTCAACAAGAATTAACCACTAAAATTGCCACAAAGCTCAAAATGAACTCGAAATCACATAAATCACATACATTAGTCTTATTAATGTTCAAACAAAGAATTTTAAGGCTCTAATGCATACAAGGATGACTTCTAGTACTTTCAAAACACAAACCCAACAATATTTTCTACATCTACCCATTTTTCAAATTTTTTACATACAAGAATCAAGAGAAACACAATCATATGTTAACCTACTTAAAAACTGGATTATACGAGTGTTATACACCGTTGGACGAACCAAACCCCTCAATCAATTTATGGTTTTACCCACTTTTGTATTTGAAGAACCCTAAATCAATTTTTAGGGTTTTTGAACACAAAAATAAGTTTCACCCTAATTCCTTTGAGAAATAAGACGTTTAGGGTGTAGAGAACAATCTTCTAGTTCTACCATAAGCTTGAAATCAACTGGTTGATGATCTTGAATGTTGCACGAGTATATCATGGAAAAGAGAGAAAAAAGTTAAGTGTTTTGTGTGTGTGTGTGTGTGTGTTATACGAACGGGGCAAAGGGGGTGTTTGTTTTGAAACTTTTAGTTTTGACACAAATGCCCCCTATCCTTTATATCCTTTTGCATTTTCATTAAGCAAAATTTCTAATGCATAAATAAATTTAACAATTAGCACATTAAGTCCCTAATTTTTTAATTACTACACTTAGCAACTTATTTTTACAATTAAATCCCTAAAAACATAAACACATAACAGTTAAGGCACACATAAGTTAAACTTAATTAACTCCTCTTTAATTGTTAACCCGTTATTATTTAAACCTTTTTCCATTTATCATAAACTGATTTTATGAAGAAGATATTTGACATTTTCTCCCCCTCAAAAAATGACCAATTTTCTATTTAAAGAGCTGTAGTCGTTGTTTGAGTGGTCAAATTTCTTTGAAAAATATTTTCTGATGACTTTCTAATATTAATGTTTTATTTTTGAAAACAACACCTTAAAAATAAGATTTCTCTTATTTTAACACATAAACGCACTGACACGTACACTTATGGAATAAAGAAAGCACGGGTTGTGCTGCAAAGTAAGCACAAGCCTTTGAATGAATATGAAGTAATTCATTCCCAAGAAAAATAAATTTCCCATTGTAAGGTCAAGTTTTTTTTGAAATGCTTGTCTTTAAGATGATGACCGGGTTTCTATCGGAAATAATAACAAGCCATTTTGGCATGTTATAAAAGCGATTAGAATTTCTGCTCGAACTTCATTTACAGCCTCGTATCATTATTAAATGACATTTCTAAGGCCGTAAATGTTATCGATTTTCAAAAGACATGCCAGAGATACATATTTTTATATTAGTCTGATTTTTTTTATTTTCTTTTTTGAAAAATTTATATAAAAGAAAAATATTTTTGGGTTTTATGTTTTCTTATGTACATATGATACAGGATATACCGCGAGTAACCACCTTTACTCGTCCTCTTCCTCTTTCAGAGGTTTTAGCGTTTTCGGAGACATGCTTCTCATACGTAGCTTCTCGATCAAGAAATCGAATCTTTCTCTTGGCAAGGGTTTAATAAAGATGTCAGCTAGTTGATATTCCATCCGAACAAAGTAAAGTTCCACTATTCCATTCTCCACCTGATCCTTTATAAAATGGTAGCGTACATCTATGTGCTTTGCTCTTGAGTGTTGAACGTTGTTGTTGCATACATCAGTTGCACTTTTGTTATCGCAGTACAGAGGAATCTTATTGAATTAAAAACCATAATCTATTAGCTATGAATGCATCCATAGGATTTGAGCACAACACCCAGATAAGGAAATATATTCCGCCTCTATACTCGATATCACAGTGCTCTTTTGCTTCTTGAAAGACCAGCTAACAAGTTTATCACCTAAGAATTGAGCGCTTCCTGATGTACTTCGTCTAGTGTCCTGGCACCCCGCGTGATCTGCATCTGCATATGCTGTTAGAGACATATCGGTATCCTTTGAGTACTAGAGACCCATGTTAATGGTTCCCTTTAGGTATCAAAAGATCCGTTTAACCGCATTTAAGTGTTTTTCGGTAGGCTTTGCCTGATACCTGGCACATAAGCAGACTATATAAATAAGGTCGGGTCTATTGGATGTCAGATACATGAGGGATCCAATCATGCCACGGTAAAGTGTAGCATCAACTGGTGTCCTCTGTAGATCTTCATCCAGTTTATTCGTTTCCACCATAGGTGTGTCTACAGAATCACTAGTTAGCAAACCATATTTTTATAATAATTTCGTAAGCATATTTTGATTGGTTTAGGAAGATGCCTCTAGAACTTTGAGAAATTTGTAATCCTAAAAAGAATGACATCTTTCCCATCATCGACATCTTAAACTTAGTGGTCATCAGATTAGCAAACTCATTACCCATAGTAGTATTAGTGGATGCAAATATTATATCGTCAACATAAATTTGTACCAGTAATAAGTCGTTTCCTGCTTTCCATGTGAAGAGCGTCGGATCAACTACACCTTTAGAGAAATGTTGTGAAATGAGGAAACTTGACAGCATGTCGTACCATGTACGTGGTGCTTGTTTGAGACCGTACATGGCCTTTTTAAGCTTATACACATGCAATGGGTTGTCCTGATCCACAAATCCTTCTGGTTGAGAAACATAGACCTCTTCTTTGAGCTCGCCATTTAAGAAAGCCGTTTTAACATCCATTTGGAAAATAGTCATATTCTTGTTGGCTGCATTTGCTATGAAGATACGAATGGCCTCTATTCTTGCAACCGGTGCAAATGATTCCTCAAAATCGATTCCTTCTTCTTGCCTGAATTCTTGAGAAACTAATCTAGCCTTATTCTTTAGTACACCGCCAAATTCGTCTGTCTTGACCTTGTAAATCCACTTTAGCATAATCAACATGACTTTATCTGGACATGACATTAATTCCCAAACTTGTAGTCTTTTAAATTCATGAATTTCTTCTTGCATTGCATTGATCCATGATGGTTTAGTCATTGCTTGTTTAAAGTTCTTTGGTTCGACTAAAGTTAGAAAGGCATCAAAATAACACCACATGGCATCCGTCTGTAGTTGCTTTCTGGTGGAGGCAGAACGAGAATGATCTCTGTTTAAATTTTCTATAGGATGATCCTTAGTTCATCTACCAAGTGATTCGAATAGAGTGTGGATTGGTCTCACATTAGATGACGATCCTTGAGAAGTCGAGTCTTCATGAAGAGATTCGTGAAGTGGATCATCATAAAAATGTGGTGTTTTTGGTGATTCTTCAAAACCTTGAGAAATAATTAGAGAATGTTCTTGATCTTGTGTTGATGGGATACTTGTTGATAGATCATCTTGGTCAATTAACGTATACACAGGTGAATCGGCTAAATCAACAACTCTTGGTGCAGCAACGACTGGAACTGGAGAGTCAGTAATTGTTTGAGGATTAAAGTATTCATCGAACATAGGTTGGAACAAATGATCCCAATCATCTCTAGGTGGTGGATTACAAGGTTGATGAGGAATAGGGTTTGTAACGAGTCCTGAACTGGATGTTGCAGGAGTCATTGATTGAAGCTCGGGTCCTGAACCGAGATGTTCATAAGCCATTGCCGTCAGCTCATCAAAATTGACATGGACAGTTTCAATGATTTTTTAGGTACGTCGGTTGTAGATATGGTAAGCTTTCTTCTTGGGTGCATATCCAATGAAAATGCCTATATCATCTTTAGCTTGAAGTTTGCCCAAATCCTCACTATCATTGTTTGGATAGCAAAGTGCTCTAAAGACATGAAGGTAAGATAGATCGGGTGTTCTATCATGTAGGAGCTCATAAGGAGTTTTTCCATGGAGGCGCCGTATAATGGATCGGTTTTAGGTGTAACATGCGGTAGCGACTGCCTCGGCCTATAGAAATAACAAAGCTTTTTTGTAGATTAACATTGTTCGAGCGGCTTCAACAAGAGTACGATTTTGCCTTTCAACGACACCATTTTGTTGTGGAGATCGCGCAACCGATGTTTCATGAGAGATACCAACACTCTCATAATAGCTACGCAGAGTTTGATTGACAAACTCAGTTCCATTATCTGTACGAATGTTCCTGACAGGTGCATTCAATCTAACTTGTATCATCTTCAGAAACTTGATTATGAAATCAGGAGCTTCATCCTTTGATGCTAGAAACTTCACCCATGTGAACCGAGAGTAATCATCCACAATGACGAGGATGTACTTTTTCCCATTTATACTTGCAACACGCATAGGCCCACAAAGATCCATGTGCAGAAGATATAGTTTTTCCTGATTGGTGTCTTCAGATTTAGGTTTATGTGATTGTTTCTTGCTTTTGCCCATTGCACATGCCGAACACAGATGATCTTTTTCAAATTTCAATTTGGGAAGACCTCGTACGAGACCATTTTTAGCCAAATGATTAATAGCACCAAAGTTCAAATGTGACAATCGTCGGTGCCATAACCAGGATTTGGTCTTTGAGGCTTTGGACAAGAGACAAATTGGAGAAGACGCCATCATATCCCCAATTGACAATGTATAAAGGTTGGTTTCCCAAGATCCTGAGAGTAAATCAACACCTTCCAGATTACGAACAAAGCACGTGTGTTTTCTGAAAGCTACTTTAAGATCTGAGTCACAAAATTGACCAACAACGGAGAAAGATTGTGGTCATAGGTCCTTCCACATTATAAACCCTGAAATTATGCATATTCCCCTATCTGATAATCATAATACCCCCCCATAACTTTGCAATATGGTCATTACCACAAACATGACAGTATCGAAAACTTTATTAACTAAATTTGTTGAGCATATGATCGTCTCTAGTCATGTGCTTGGAGCATCCGAAGACCAAAAACCAGCAAAACAATTTGGACAACCTGAGATCGACAAAAGAAGAAGAAAATGGAGCAACTGAAGTATTGGATCCTCGAGATGCACCGGGTTCCGTTTTGTTAGAAATCACAAATTTTGTAATCTTAGGTTTGATATTAGAACCATTAGTCTTAGGTACCTTAGGACCTCCAGAAAAAACCTAGTTACTACAGATCTTGTCAACTACTCTCTAGAGGAATGGGTTCCCTAAGAGGTTACTATACTAGTGGCGTGAATCCTAGTTAAGGGCATTGAAATTCCAACTAAATGAAAGTCCTTCCTGTGGTCTCCAGTTCATCCAATTTTAGTAAACACTTTTCCTGTTGGTTTCTATTCTTCTTTCTTTTTAGCTTTCTTAACAGATTTAGATTTGGAAATTGCATTCATATCAAAAACAAATTCAAGAAAGCATAATTCATGTCTAGCATCAAACATAGAACTATTACATTTAACGCACATTAACTTAGAATTTGTATTTAATTTGGAATGATGCACATTTGCATTTCCAGATGGTTCAACAACACAATTTGATTTATTCAAACTAGACTTAACTATCCTAGAGTGGTCTTCTACTTTATTCTTCTTCTGGGTACTACTTAAAATCTCCCAGATTTAATCATTCTTTGTATTGTCTATAGACTTTGACCTGCTAGATTTAGTAGACCGGCTTACTCCTGTAGAAGTTGACACAGAATTGTTAGTGGTCTGTTTGGTCTTTGCTTGGAAGACAACTGTGTTTTTGGATGAGCTTGATGATATGACGGGTTCAGCAAACCTAACTGTTTTCTTTTTGTTGATAGGCATGACAACAACTATCTTCTCACTAGGTTTGTAAATATCATGGCAAGTATCTCTAACATATCCTAGCAACTCTTGAATCAGCTTAACATACTTATAGTCAAAGTAAAGGTGCACTATCTAAAGGGTTGACTTATTTGGCTTGTTCAAATATCTCCCTAGGAATAGCAGCTTGTTCCATAGTGTGCTTAAGGTAGTATATGTGAGTTTCCTTATTATTCTTATCCCTAGGAGCCAAAGTTACTGGGTCAAGCTTATACATTCCTGGAGCAATAGTGGTAGCATTTGACACTTGGGCAGCATTGTCAACTATGTCCTTTCCTTTGAATTTCCTAAGATTTTTTTTAATGTTGTTATGACAAAAAAATTTTCTTGAAGTTGAGCATTTAAATCAGTAATTTTAACAGACTTTTGATTTAATTGATTAACCAAAGATTAAGCATGTTCTTTAGCACAAACACATGATGGTTTAATTAAATCATAGAGTTGCTATAAGTTTGTTTCAAATGCTCATTCTCAGCAATTATTTTTGCCACCCTATGTTCCAATTCTATGTTGATGGTCTCAATCCCATCTATGTCATTTTTCACACTATTTGTGGTGGAAGTTTTATTCAAATGTTTAATGTTTGCCTTCAACTTCTCGATTGTTGTGTCTTTTGCTTGAAGCTCAACTTTCAAAATTTTCAATTCAAACAATTGATAAAATGTTGGTTCAGTTTGGTTCATAGAAGTGTTATTCTTTTGAAAAATCTCTTTATTGAGTTGCATTGCAAGTTTAAGAGAAATGCAGTGTTGTTCAAGTTTAGAAAATCTTTTCAAAAGTTTATTATACTCATCTTTTTCAACCATGTTGTGTTGTTTGATAAGCTCAGCTTCAAGTTCGAGACACTTGTTGCACATTTCCACATAATTCACAGAACCATTCATAGCAGCAGAATAATTCACATTCAAAGAAGTATTTATATCCATCGAAGAATTCACAGCATTATTCATAATATCTTGAGAAATGATTTGATCCAAGAGTCGATCGTTTTCACTCAAAAAATATTTCTTTTGAATTTTAAAGCACTGTTTGTCTACAAAATACTGTTGAATAGCAGCTTCCATTTGGTTAAAAACTGTTTGTACTTTCGTTACCTCATTTAAAAGATCTTTATCAAAAACATTAAATATGTCTTTTAAGGTCTTTAAAAATAGAATTATTTCTTTCAGAAAAACAGCTTTAGTGTGTTTAAACCCCCATTCCCCTTCTGTTAAAGCATGGGTGTAATTTACTTTTTCATCACATTGTCAAATTGGCTAAGATGGTATTTAAGCTTTTTAAGGCTTGTATTAACCATGCTTACCTTAGGAAGTTCCCGAGGAGCCTCAATTTTGACAGGCGAAGAAGCAGATCGGTCAGTATTAGGGTGTGAAGTTTGTAACCAGAAAGCTTGTTCATTAGACAATTCTTGTTGTGGGATAAAATGTTAACCAAAATCTTCTGATAATCGATTTAACTCAGCATAATTAATTGGTTTAATTTTAACTTTTTTTTCTAAGACCATTGGATCACTTTGTTTTAAAAGCATTTTGGATTGACTCTCTTCCTTAAGCATCAAAGTCTCTTCAGAATCATCAATTGAAATCACATTGGTTTCCTTAGCAATAACACTACCATCATAAAGCATTGGCCTAATCTGCTGAGCTTTCTTAAGATAGAAAGGATTTTGAAAAGCAAGAGTTTGTTTCAGGTTGTTATCATAGAAAACTTGTGGTTTCGTAAGCATATGCACAGTTTGCGCGGATTGACCCATTTTACAAACAATATTGTCCAGTTCTTTAACTTTCTTTTCCAAAGCAATTTCTTTATCAATATTCTTAGCTTCCTTTTCCTTGGATTCATTTTTGAAAACATTAAATGTTTTTGTTAACAATTCCTTTTCCTTTGATTGTTCAGAAAGAGTTTGTTTAAGATAGTTAATTTCTTTTTCAAAATCCGCAAACTGTGCATTTTTCTCTCAAATTATATCATCCATTATAAGCTTTTCTCGAGTACTTAAATCCACATTTTGTCTTTCTTTTAGTCATTTCACTCGTTCTTTTGTATCTTTTAAGCTTAGCAGATAAGGATTCATTGGCAATTAGATTGTCCTTATTGACCTTGTTACAATTAGTTACTTGATTTAACATTTGTTTAAACACAAATAATATCATGACATCTTGTTGTGCAGAAGAATTTGTATCCTGAACTGTTGCATTTTGTATTTCAAGCAAATATTAAGAATAAGGAATGATATTGCTATCACTAGTTATCTCATTCTCTGAATAATTCACAAGATAAGTTTGTTTAGAATCCTGCGTCTCTTGCACACTTTGATTTAGCATATCATTATGAGTGTTTTCAGAGTGAGGTACCTCGAAGAGAACATCTAATCCATAACTAGACAAATTAACCTTAAGAACTGCCTTGGCTGATGAGAAGTCATCAAAGTCAGAATCATATGCATCCAAATCATATGCTTGATAAGCTGCATTATGCGTAATGACCGTTTGTGCAACTGAACCTTCTGCAACTCTAGGGTCTGCCAAAAATTCCAATTCCCCCTCATTCAGAACTTTACCAGATCCTTATGCTTTAACCAGAAGAACTTTATCCCTAAACTATGTAGCATCCCTTTTCCTCTTTGGCTTTGGGTACTGTCTTGCCATGTGACCTTCCCCTTGGCAGTTAAAACACTTCACAACTCTTTGTTGACCTGAATTATTCCCTCCTGTTCTTGAGATGTTAGCCCTTGTTCTAGAAGTACCAGCAGTAAATGAACTTTGTCTCCCCTGAACTGGTTGAACAGTCACACTTCCATCATGAATAGTTGCTTGTTGTCTTGGGTTGGAAGAATTCCTTAGCTGATTGTTGGTAGTTAGGAAACGAGATGTGATGACAGTAGACAGAAATGACATCATTTTGTTAATGGCATCAATAGGGTCATCTCCTTGCTTAAACACAGGAACTGCTAGACCGGTGTCTATCTAAGGAAATTTAGCAAGATGTGTTTGTTGATTAACTGTAGAGACAGTATATTCAATTTGAGGAATGGATTTTGGTTGTGGAAAAGCATCTTGATGTATTGTGGATGAGTAAGCATTAGGATGCGGTGTTGATGGATAAGTAATTGCACGAGGTGTGGATGGATAAGTAATTGAGCAATGTTGTATAGGATGAATTGATCCATATTAAGGAGACTAAGATGGTGAAAACTGTTGTTAGAACTGAGGATTGTTGTATGAGGATTGATAAGTGTTGAATTATGATGGTGTCATTTGATGATTCGCAACTAGTGCAAGTGGATCTTGATTACATTCACGCATAATACAGACTTCATTTGCATGGAGTTCATGTTGTTCAAGATATGCATGAAGCTGATCAAAGTTGGTAGTGTGCAAATCTCTTACAAGTTTGACATCAGTCACAAACTTACTCCATTCAGGTGGAAGACTGTTTAAGAACTTGGTATTGACCTGGAATTGCTCTAATTTCATTTTGTAAATGTTCATGTCATTGATCAGCTGAGTAAATCTCATGTAATACTGATGAAGTGACTCCCTCTTGATGTGAGCAAACTTATTAAATGCATCATATAGTTTACACTCCCTTTCCTGCTTTGTCAATGAGGTATCTTGTATTAGTAGTTGAACTCTTTCCCATAGATCCTTGGCAGCTCTGTGATGATTAACGAGAGAATAGACATATGATGATAGTCCTTGAATAATGATATTAGTTGCCTTGAGATCACAATCAGCTTGAATTTTCTCAGTTATAGATAATTCCTCATATTTCTTTGTCCGGGTCACACCATTTTCTTCAATCGTAGGCCAAATAAGTAGACCATGTTCAACTGATTCAAGTATCATTCTTCCATGCTCTTTGTTTTGCATTTAAAGTTCCATTATGCTTTTCCAGGAATCATACAGGTGTTTCTCCAACATTGGTGGATGATTGTCACCACCAGAGAGTATCATTAATTCAGCAAGAGTAGACATTGTTACTTTGTTGGTATGTGAAAAGATTACTTGTTGATCGGACATTGATAAGAAGTAATTATGTTAAAGTGAGTTGATTTTAAGTGTTGAAAGTCTTGAGAATACACGGGATTTTACAATTCTTGATTAAACCAGGAAAATAATGTTTCACGGGATTTTACAAATCAAAGAAATAAACCGTATAATCACCTTGGACTAATTCGCCTTGGATTAATTCGTCTTCAAGAATAGAACTAATTCACCTTCAAAGAAACCAAAATTAATTCGCCTTTAAGAATAGAACTAATTTGCCTTCAAAGAAACCAAGATTAAATCGCCTTTAAGAATAGAACTAATTCGCCTTCAAAGAAACCAAGATTAATTCGCCTTTAAGAATAGAACTAATTCGCCTTCAAAGAAACCAAGATTAAATTGCCTTCTAGAATAGAGCTAATTCGCCTTCTAGAATAGAGCTAATTCGCCTTCAAAGAAACCAAGAATAAATTCGCCTTTAAGAATAGAACTAATTCGACTTCAAAGAAAGCAAGACTAATTTGCCTTCTAGAACAGAGTAATTCGCCTTTAACAGAAAAAAATTAATTCGCCTGTAAAGAACTGAACTAATTCGCCTCCTGTAAGACGAACTTCAACTTTTCCAAAACACTAAAAGAATCACTTTTTGATGTTTTTACTCGATTTTTCTTGTACAACTTACCTATCTAAGCCTAGTAGAACCTTAAAAATACAAACTTTAAACTTTTTAACACAAAAATTTTCAAATCAAGATTTTGGACACAAAAGTACTTTTCGAACCAAAACTTATCAAAATGAAGATTTCTATGTATTTTCCAAGGTTTTGCTTGTACAACTAGATAATAGTAAGACAAAAGAAGAAGAAAGTAGTAAACTTTATGGTTTTTAAACCCTCAAAAGTAAAAACCTCTTGATGGATTCGAATCAAGACACAAACAAAAAACAAGAAGGAAAAACATACACAAGAACTTGATTATCACCCCATGGCTTTGATACCAATTGTAGAATAACAATAATATTTAAACACACCTAAAAGAATGAAGAAATCTAGAGAGAGAAAGAGAGTGGGAGGTTACTTCTAGTAAGAGAAAGTGAAAGAGAATAATGTATAACTATGTGAAATAATGAAACAACCAACACCCTTTCCATAGCATGGAAAAGGTTTATATACTTAAAATATAGCCGGATATGGGCTTTGTCCATGGGCCTTCCATGGGCTTTTCCTTAACTAGCATATTGAGTTTCCAAATATTACTTAACGAGCTATCTAACGATATTAATGGAAGTAACCGATACTTTCGTATTCCTAACAGACTCCATTCAAGAAAAACTCTATCTATTGCATATGGATCTTTGCGAGCCAATGAGGATTCAAAGTATCAATGGGAGAAAATATATACTAGTTATCATTGATGATTATTCTCGGTTTACATGGGTGAAGTTTTTATGATTGAAGGATGAAGTTCCAGAGTTCGTGATAAATTTCTTAAGATGATTTAAGTTCGTCTGAATGCAACCGTTCGTAGCATCAAGACTGATAATGGCACTAAATTTGTCAATCATACACTGAAAGCTTACTATGAAGAAGTCAGAATCTCACATCAAACATCCGTGGCTCGCACTCCACAATAGAATGGCGTTGTCAAAAGACAGAACAATACTTTAGTGGAAGCTGCTCGAACTGTGTTGATCTTTTCAAAGGCTCCGTTATTTCTTTGGGCGAAAGTAGTCGTGACAGCTTGCTATACATAAAACCGATCCTTAATCAGAAAATGTCACAACAAAACACCGTATGAACTTCTCCATGATCAAAAACCTGACTTATCTTATCTCCGTGTCTTTGGTGCTCCCTGCTATCCCACTGATGACAGTGAAAATCTTGGTAAGTTAAAACCGAAAGCTGATATAGGAATTTTTGTTGGTTATGCTCCCGCGAAGAAAGCATTCCGAATCTACAACAAAAGGACCCGAATGATAGTTGAAACTATTCATGTTGATTTTAATAAGTTGATAGCAATGGCTTTTGAACAATTTAGTTTAGGACCCAAGCCTAAACTTTTGAATCCTGGAATAATCAGTTCAGGACTCGTACAAAACATTACTTCTTCAACTCCGTATGTCCCACCAACAAAGAATGATTAGGAAATTATGTTTCAAACTATGTTTGATGAGTACCTAAATCCCCTACTTAGTGTTGATCTTAAAGTTCCTGTAGTCATTGCTCCAGAACCTGCTGTTTCAACCGGTACACCTTTATATACTATAATTGATCAAGATGCACCATCTACAAGTACTACATAAACAACTCTAGAAACACCATCTCCTATCATTTCTCTCGGTGTTGAAGAAGCTTACACACATGGATAATAATCCCTTTGTTGAATTTCTAATTCCAGAACTAAGTTCTAAAGAATCCTCTACTCAGGTTGTTATTCCAAATCATGTGCACTCAATCAATCAACCACTTGAACACATTAACAAATGGTGTAAAGATAACCAGCTTGATAATGTTATAAAGACGCATTGACAGAATCCTATTGAATTAAAGCCATGCAAGAAGAACTCAACGAGTTTGAACATCTTGAAGTTTGGGTGCTCGTACCTCGTCCAGGTCGTGTAATGATTATTACCTTGAAGTGGATCTACAAGGTGAAATTAGACAAGCTGGGATGTGTATTGAAAAATAAAGCTCATTTGGTAGCGAAGGGTTATCGTCAAGAAAAAAAATAGACTTTGAGGAATCTTTTGCTCCTGTTGCTAGACTCGAGGCCATTCGTATCTTTATTGCATTAGCTGCTCATATGAACATAGTCGTCTACCAAATGGATGTGAAGACCGCGTTCTTGAATGGCATTCTATGTGAGGAGGTCTATGTTAGCCAATCGTACGGGTTAGTAGATCCAGAGAATCCTAATCATGTGTATAAGCTGATGAAAGCCCTTTATGGCCTTAAACAAGCTCCACGTGCTTGGTATGACTTGCTCTCATTGTTTCTACTCTCCCAGAAGTTCTCAAAAGGCACCGTTAATCCCACATTATTTATCCGAAGAGAAGGCAAAGACATATTACTGGTACAAATTTATATTGACGATATTATCTTTGCCTCTACTAAACCTGATCTCTGTGAATCATTTTCAAAAATAATGTGTTTGAAATTCCAGATGTCGATGATGGACAAACTATCATTCTTTCTTGGACTGCAAATTTCACAAAGTCCCAGAGGCATCTTTTTAAATCAATCCAAATATGCTCTAGAATCGCTTAAAAGTATGGTATGAAAACCTGTGAACCAGCGGATACTCCAATGGTGGAGAAATCCAAACTGGATGAAGATCTACAAGGGAAAGCCATTGATCCTACACGTTATCATGGAATGATTATCACCCTTATGTATCTCACATCCAGTAGACCAGACCTTGTATTTGTTATGTGCATGTGTGCCCGATATCAGGAAAAGCCTACTGAAAAGCACTTACATGCGCTTAAGCAAATCTTTCGATACCTACGAGGAACCATTAATATGGATCTGTGGTATCCGAAGGATTCTTGCATTGCTCTAACAGCTTTTGCAGATGCTGACCATGCGGGTTGCCAAGATACAAGAAAAAGTACGTCTAAAAGTGTGCAACTATTAGGAGAAAGATTATTGAGTTGGTCGTCAAAGAAACAAAAGAGCACGACTATATCTAGTACAGAAGCTGAATACATCACTCCATCCAGATGTT